>JAVTVY010025596.1:0-102979 GCA_036873755.1 Hanleya hanleyi
GATTTTTCTGGATTTCGGGCTGAATATGGCCCATTTTTGGCCATTATTGAGCATTTTCCAGAAAGGTTGGGGGCATTTCACATGGAAGCACGTGGGTTCTGCATTGGACTAAGATAGCTGCCATGCTTAATATTTCAATCAGATGGACATGCTCTTTTAGAAAATATATATACTTGTAGAGAGGTATTTAGCTGTCCTTTGCAATATTTCAGCTTCCGAAGGCACAATCCACTGTAAAAATTCAGCTTCAGTGAATTATCCCCGGAGTGCACCCTATGCATTCTTGCGAAATATTTTCCGTCATGACGTTATGACGCTGGCCATGCAAATGACTCTTGGCTCATTTCATAAGGAATGGGATATTTTCCAATGGAACCGTAAGGGGCCACGTGAAGGAATTTTTCAATGTATTACGGGACACACTTTCAGCGACCTTGGTCCCAGGGGTCGTTGGGGCGGCCATTTTCCAGCGGAAAGCGGCCCCTGGTGGCGAGGTTGTTCATCGTTGCCGGTTTCCTGTTTTGACCTGTCTCCGTACTCAATTAGAGTAGATGGAAGATCATGATGCCCCTTTTATATCGAATTGATGAGCTGATATATATGCAGACTTGTTATTGACAATGATCCTATGTTGGAGGGGGGGGGGGGGGCGGAGGGGTTAGAACTCGAAAACTCCTACTCCTACTCATACTCAAACTCTTTCTCTTACTTCTCATACTCTTATGAGAAAGTTGAGATAACCCTTTAAATGATGATCCCTACCAAACTTCGATCCTACTTGGCGAACTTCATTTAACTATCAAAATTTAGATTTCACCGGCATATCGATGTACGTTGGCGGAGTAAATACATCAGGACGCCCAGTTCACACAAAATTCAGAACATCCACTAACCAGTTCCACCCTCGTCGGGTACGAGTGTGCACAAGTGCCCTCATTCGAATTCACACCAGCCCACCGAATCGGAGACTCCTTTCAGGAGACTGTAAACTACATTGCATATGCTGATTTTGCTTCTCCTGTTTAATCATCTCCCAATTACTTGATATACTTACTACGCACTTCCAGGTACATCATTAGTAATAGACATACAACGGACCCCATCAAGCCCACCAGCAGCAATCGCTTAGTCTTCAAACGGAACATTTGCCAATGTGATATTTCAAAGCCTCTTCCAGCTGACTGACAGCTAGCAAACAGGCTGTCGTGAGTACAATTTCATCGTCTACTGTCGAAAAACAACTTTTTTCAACTTTGAATTCTGTCGGTCTGTCATTCCAGCAAATCGTGGCCATCGCCAGCTCAGATTACACAACAGGGCTGTTGAAATTCACCACAAATCCTCGCGAAGACAACATACTGGACATTGACTTCCGTCTGTATTTCTTCTATGCGTTTGTGCTATCGGTATGTGTATATATTCGATCCTTTATGCCCTATAGTTCATATATATATACCGATCTAGAACGTGCACAAAGAATGAATATCATTCGAGTACCCTGTTTTCAGTCAGACTGTTTAGTATGCACCGTTCATTGAAACTGGATGAATGCT
Organism: Hanleya hanleyi; assembly: GCA_036873755.1. NCBI lineage: Eukaryota > Metazoa > Mollusca > Polyplacophora > Lepidopleurida > Hanleyidae > Hanleya > Hanleya hanleyi. The sequence goes on from JAVTVY010025596.1 coordinate 1,554, forward strand.
GCATTATTCAGCCATATACCGGTAACGTACAATGTAGTGAAAGATTTTCAGCCAACTAGTCAGTTTTAACTTGTTAATGCTTGAATAGCGAGTTCAAAAACTACACCCACCTGCCATTCTCCACGTATTCAGTATTTTCGTTTCGATAGTCTAAAACGGGTTATATGAAAATAGTGACCTTCGTGGAAATCGATATATTTCGACAATCATTATGTCTTTCATAACGCAAATCGAACCATGTTTCCATAGATCTTTTCACCACGGATTCGGTAAATTTCGCGTCCATTCGGAGAAGCAAGTCACGTGGCGCAAAAACATGCTGGTGGGTTGACAAGTCGGCTCACCTCATCGTTTTCTGTGTGCACATTTGTCTCTGCCATAACAGAGATATGTAGCAAATAATTACAACGAATGATCTTTGAATTGAAAAACATTTTCTTTTGTAATAAAGCATCTGTGTTCCAAGCTGCCATAAGTCTGCAACCGTCAGTGTATTTTTTGTTTTAATTTATGATCTTTTATCGGCAATAATTTCAAGAAATAGTGTCATTTCGGGTTGTTATCTCCAGGTAGAGGTCGCAGCATTTTTTACAGCCCACCAGCAACTGTTTATTTCATTGGTCGAATCCAGGGTGCAATCGGGAGTTTCCGTTGACAGATTTTCACGTTGTCACGTCTTTCGGCTATTTTCGGTATGAAACGGTCTATACTAATTTTCACGTAGAATATATGTTAAAGATGTAATCAGCCTCAAACCTAGTTTTGAATCGATGTCTTTCAAACTCCGCGAAAGTGGCATATGTTACAACAGGCACAAAATAAAACCTATTTGACTACAAAAAACAAAACTCGTTTCTACCATTCACGAGAAAATAGAAGGAATTGGTCTTTAAAAATAAACCGCATGGCATGCCGTTTATTTTTCCACAGCTGGTTTAACAAACGTATACACGTGTGGTGCATTCTACCAACGTATGCTATGCGACTTTACCGACCCTTAGGCACGAGTCATGACGTTTGTCCCATGGCTGCAGCTGTTCAGCATTCAAATTTCGGAAGCGTCGCTACGTCACTCAAACGTCACACAGTGACGTATTTTCCTCTCCGCGTACAACACATACTCCATGGCGAAACAGAAAACCCGCCGAAGCGGACAGAGTTTCAAATTTGTCTGACAAGAAATTCTTGCATTCGTTTTTTAGCGATCCCACTATCCACACATGGCAGTGTAACTAACGTCACAGGATCTACGAAGTAGGGTAGGCATTAGGACTCCGACGCGAACTGAACTCTTGGAAATCTCTCCCCGTTGAAATCCTGCCTATATTAAGATGGGCACTGCCCAAGTCAGAATCAGCAGTGATATTCATCAAAAATGACCAGAATTTTTCATCAAAAGTAGATCAGTTCAGAACTTGCTGGTAACAGTCCTCTAATGCACCTTCATGCCAAAAATCAAGGTTCTAATGTCAACGGTTCTCATTTTGCCGACGAAAGAATGCGGATGCACTGACTCACTCACTGATTCACTCATTCATTACCGGACAATTTGCAAATGAGAGCCTGCTTCGTAGGAAGATATAATACATATCATGCTTTAGCTGCTGAAAATCGCACAGTTTACAAAATCTATCGATTTTGAGGCTGATTACATCTTTAAGTAGTATAATTCAAAATTGTTATAAAGAATATTTCTAACGAGCGGTTTAAAGAGCTGTTTACATTCCACAGTCTTTTGCTATCCGCATTTAGAGTTTTTTAACTTCCAAATGAAATTGTCTATCTCCCTGATACATTTTTTTTTCAAGTGGAACCGTCGTACCCCCCCCCCCTCCCCCCCCTCGAGCCAGCGCTTAGTAGCCCTTAGCCCTAAATGATCCATTTACGCAGCTTGTCCTTGCTGGACCAGTAGGTCCGCAAATCTTTCGCTGGCCACTTTAAGAGTTGCCTAGATACCTTCCTTATAAAATTATCTATCTCCTCGAGCCATCTTTAGGTGTTTAAAGTGGGCCGTCAAACCACCCGAGCAAGCAGAAAATGGTCCTTAGCTCAATATGGCCAATTTACACAGCATATCCTTGTTGGTCGTATAGGTTCACACATCTTTCGCTAGCCACTTTAAGAGTGGTCTAGATGTCTTCGTAATTAAAGATGGCCCAATATGGCCAATTTACACCTCATGTTCTTGTTGGCCCGTTAGGTCCACAGGTCTTTTAGCAAGCCACATTTGGAGTGGTCCAGATACCATTTTAATAAAAGTATCTTTTTCCTCGACCCACTGACAATTTCATTCAATCCTCCACTGCCGTTTGTAAAAGGGTATAGTGTCCAAAGCCGTGTAAATTGGAGCGATATGCAAGAGGTGGGGAAAATTGACGACGTCTGGCGACTAAAAATCAAACATATGACTCTACAGGAAATCATCCCTCGGCATCTAACATTCAGACACGAGAATACGGAGAATTTTCGGACGTAGCCTTAGTATCTCAGCCGCGCTTTTATTGCAGCTGTTCATGTGGAGAATATGAAGTATCCACATGGCCCCTAGCACCGGTCTAAGCGGAATTATATACGCTAGCTCGAGAGCTGTGATGACAGATCAGCTTAAAAACTCATCTGATGTTAGTGGATGAGCATCGTGCACGTCTGATGGAGTAAACGTCTCATGGAGTAAACGTTTCAACATGGAGCAACCTGCATGGTAAATGTAAGGATACCCAGAGAAACTAACCTGTAATGCTCGAAATCGTACGGCTTAAAGAACATGTCAGCTTTACCCGGGAAAAAACCCTCTTGACAGCTTTCCTAGATTTGTACTATACGAATGACGTGTTCAAGCAATAAAGGCCGGTCTTCCCCAGTTCTATTATTATACAGAGTTGAGTGTGTCATGCGCTCGTCAGGAACAGGTCCTCCATGTAAGGCTGAGTTAATTATAAAATGAAAGCGATCCATGTAGAGCACTCACAAGACAACACTTTATATGTTTTTTTTTACTTCTTGGGGCAACCCAAACCACATTACTTGGTTCATTACAGCACGAATATCTTCAATAAATAATTACATGAATGAGAAGCAACTATTGCGAAACAGTAAGTGAACAAAAGATTGTAATGTAGATTCAGCACCATTTTTTACAACATTAAACAAGCAGTAATCTGTATTCCTGGTTTGGCCTAACCGGGAGTTTTTGCCACAACATTCACATTTCAAATTATTGAATGGCACACTTCTGTTCATATTTGCCATTGCTATGTTACTTTACTACTATATACGCACATCCATGAATTAAATATCGTACGCATTGATGACAAAAATATTTAGGCCTGTCTGTTTCGGGTGATACCTTGTACTACAAGCGGAAGTACAAGTGGTGAAAGAAACAGAACAGCTTTGGGGATTTTCTACTTACTAAATATTAATTGTAAAATATTTTTTTTATTATTTTACTCCAGAAATATTTCTTCAGGAGTCATTCAGCTATGGATAAAAACAAAAACGAAAAAAAATAATTGACAAAATTGGGATTCGAACTCAAAATTGACAGCATTTTTCATTCACAACCAAACGCTCTAACCACACGGCCAAGAAGCTATGCAACACCAAACATTCTTACAATGCCAATATAACGCAGTCTTCCAAGTCAACAGAGAAAACAAAACTTATTTTAAATTTCATAAAAATATGACACCTTCAACCAAAATGATATTTCAATATATGTTTGTGGTATATTTGATAAAATTAAGAACATGGAATTAGATTTTGGTTGGAGGTGTCATATTTTGGATATAAAGGGAATTCCCTGTGAAAATGTATCCAGAAAATATAAAAACGACCAAGCGCCCATTTTCCAACGTTCATCGACGCCGTTTTACGTCACTATTGGCTGTGAGAGTTTTCAGTGCAAAATTTCGGTATTTTATATGTATGAAACACAACTTTTCATGCTGATATGGAGAAATAATTTTTTCGCTTTACAAACGTGACAGCAAGAGGGTTTTTTCCCGGGTAAAGCTGACACGTCCTTTCCCACCAAAACAATAAACCTACATACATTTGGCGAGTGATATGTACAGAGGGCGGGCCTCGGGGACTAACAGTCCACCAGCAGAATCCTACCATATACAGGTAATAAATTGGAGCGATATGCAAGAGATGGGAAAAATTGAAGATGTCTGGCGACTAAAAAGCATCCATATCACTCTACAGGAAAGAATCCCTCGGCAATCTAACATTCAGACCCGAGAATACGGTGGATTTTCGGACGTATAGCCCTAGTATCTCAGCCGCGCTTTTCAGTGTAGCTGTAACATCCATCTGTAAAAGGGCAGTCTTCATATGGGACAGATTTCCATTTTGCCTTTTCCACAGCTTGAAAATGATGGAAGGTGGACATAGCATTCAACCGCTCGTATAGCGCTACTACCGCTCTGAGAAAAAATGCTGTAGGTCCACATTCCTTTTCTAGCGCTCCAACCGCTTGCAAAAAAAATGAAAGTATTCAGATATCCATTCTAGTGCAGTTTTCATCTCAATACTTCTACTCTATTTCTTCTAATATGGGACAACTGATGGAAAACATGACACCTTTTTGTGCTTAAGTTTTATTTGAATATAAAATTAAAACTGAATTTGCAAAGAGACAGATTTTCATGCTGAATGACTACTGCTCAATATACTTGATCTTAAGATGTTCAATCAGCTGGAGGTCTGTCTGTCTTTTAATTTAGTTGGCGCTTTCAATTTAATAAAATTATGCGCGCCAGATCGTTGCATTGTGTTTGATGTACAAAATAAGTATTGATTTCAATACGCTATTGTAAAAACAAAAAAAATAAAACATGTAGGAAAAGCGGACTTCAAAGGCGTTATTTACTGGCATGGTGAGGTTAAAGACATAAAAGAGAGGGTATATATACAGACCAACACACATAATATAATATAATAATTTCCCAACGACCCTATTTATCAAAAATGTAAAACTGAATTAAAAGGGCCAATATAGTACATGCATATTTTGTTTTTAAATAAAACTAAACTCATCATATAAATTTAGACATGAGCAAGTGGTTAATAAAAACGATATTTGGGATAATATCTATACTCCTGCTGATGAACACCGTGAAAAAGGACCACAAGAGTATCCACAGACACCAATATCCAACCAGAACGAGCAAAGACATCATTTAAAACAAAGCTCTTCTAACGAGCAGAGATACTTGTATAATTTTTGACCACCAATAAGCAAATATATATTAAATTATTTTAGAACATTAATAAATTCATCAACTCAGTCTTGTAAATTGCATGTACCATTTTTGCAACCAATATAATTCTAAACCATAATTCCACAGAGTGGAAGGGGAGATAACAAATGTCAAGTTAACTCCCCTAGACCTCAGCTGGAGGTGTAATACAAAGGACTAATTATACTGCCAATTTCGTTAATATGACAGGAAAACGGCGCCATGTCCAGCAGTGGAGTCTATCAAGTTGCAACTTGCTTTTTCTGTTATCATCCATTTCTGTAATCCCTGACAACTTAGGCCTAGATATTGGTACGGCTTATAGCGTTGGAGACACCGGTTCTCATCAGATCACCGATGTTAAGCAACGTTAAGCTCGGTCAATACTTGGATGGGTGACCGGGTGCTGTACTGGCTGGGCTGATCAGTGTCCAGGGTAATAGGAACTGTGAGCACTATCGCGTTCTGGCACATGTAGGCACCGTCGTGATATGACTGAAACAAGGGTTGAAATCGACGTTCAACCCTACTACTCACTCACTCCCTGCTCGCTTTTACTTGTATTTTATTACGCCGAAGAACATCGGATGATGTGAAAGCGCTTTGAGTAAATATAGTCTCGGTAATTACTCGCCATGCTATATTCCTATAGTAATATTTCTCGAAATATTTTACCACGCACAAAGGCAGTTTTTCTGCATTTCAATTACGTGTCTACTTCTGAATATAACTGTAGTATACATGACACAAGACTTGGCTCTCACTATAACTGTAGTATATACATGACAAAAGACTTGGCTCTGAATACAACTGTAGTATGCAAATTCAAATTCAGTTTATTTCCATAGCAGAAAATACAGAATAAAACAAACATGCAATTGAACGTCAGTAAAAATTATCACTCAAGATCGTGTACCTCTTAGATACGGGTGTTCGTGGTAATATCATTGCGGGAATGAAATAGACTATGAATATGAGAACAAATAGCACAAACGGACGGATTATCATTCTGCTTTATAATCTGAAATTGTTCTTCTAAGGATAATTTATAAAAAGTGGGGATCACAGATTCAATGTCATGGAATTGTTTACTATTGATATTGGTATAGGGTGACCAATATGAGACAAAGTTCACCTCGCTCTACATGGCATTATAATTGCAAATTTTTTTGGTCGCCCTGTTTCGATTTTACGATTATAAATGCTGATTCGAATCATACAGAAGAATTTTCTGTGTTTAGAGTTACTTGTGTGGACAAATATGGTTCTATTGGTAGTTTTGCTTAAGCTCATGTTTCCAATTTGCTTGACTGTGGATTCATTACACTCTCTCTCTATAGCCCTTTCCGGAAAGTGCCTGATCTACCCTTTTTATAACAGCCGCTCTTTAAGGTTAGAGATATGAAAAGCTGCTTCCGGGAAGTTGTCGCCTCGATTTCACTTTCACCAAAGGCACCCGTAATTATTTTGAATAATAAATTGATCAACTGTTTCAGATTATTTGTTTGAAAAGCCATTCGGTTTATAATTCATGAACCGATGGATCCTTATATGTGTACATTTGAAAGATAATTCTCTAGCAAAATAAAATATTTAATCACTAAAACTAATTGTGAGGGCCTCTGGTACTTACCGGAAGTTCTCTGCACGAACACGCCCTAGTGGAACAAAGAAGATAAAACCCTTTCCGAAATGAGCTATACCAGTCTATAAACAAAGTGGATAAACGGGAATGTAGTTCAAGTTAATTCCTGGACAGTGCTGTCTGGCCTCAAAGGCAGCGGGCGGTGCACCGAAACCTGGTTGGCCACTTGAGCACCGGTTCGTCAATCCGAGCGATTCCCTATGTCTTCAAACCAGAATATATTTTAATCGATGATAACTGGTATATGTTCAACCTGAGGCTGCCAGGGTTATCATAAATATAAGCCTGTTGGTCCTTTCTTGGAATGGTGGGAATATCTCATCCATATTATCATATTCAGACCAGTTATCAATAGTTGCGAAACCCTCCATGTTGTAAAAATAGGAGAGAGATCATGTGAACAACCCGAAGCTCACGGTGGCCCACGTGCTGTGCACCAGTGCCGCCGACACAGGGGCAAGACAGCATTGTCCAAGGATTAATGTGGGATACCCCCACATACCAGACACTAACTTCCGATGGAATATTATCTTTAAGTTTACTCACCCAAACTCTTTAAGTGTTGAATAGAAAAGCATGGTATGCATGGTAGATTGGATGCTTTTGAATGGTAACATATATTGAGTCGATTTAGTACGATATCATGCATCAATGGGAAGTTGCCTAACTTTGCCCTCACAGCCCAATTGGGCGCAAATATGCTAGCACCAAAACTGGTCTCTAAATATAATTGTGGTATACATGACACAAGACTGGGCTCTGAATACAACTTTCCAATATATGACGCATCTGGTCACTGAATATAACTGCCCTATACATGACAAGTCCGGTCACTGAATATAACCAGGTTAGGACGATCCGCTCTCTAGAATGAAGGTAAAAAACGTAGTTTTTGCTCATTTTATCACTTTACATAATAAAAATAAATTGTCGTCTTTTAATTCGCATAATAATAGGACAAATACCTGTCACGCTATTGACACAACATTGACTGATTCTTCAAATGGAAAGTTATTTTGGAACATGGAACAATACTTAGATTAATGCGCCTGAAGTTTTGGAGCATTGGTTAAGAAGGAATCAAGTTATTTAGCAAGAACAACCTTGTTTATCTCCATCTTAGAGAGCGGTATCTCCTTAACTTGATAACTACAGTATAGAGGACACAAGCCTGGTCTCTGAATATTACTGTAGTATACATCGTACATGTTTAATCCCGTGATATTTGCTATCTTGCTGGAGAAATTACAGTAAAAAATAACGAAAATCATATGGATTAAGAATACTGATAAGCGATACGGATTCTTTAAGGGACGACGGTTGAATATTGAATGACGGATTAGACGCTTGTATTCCTCAAGTACTACCGATACATCAATTCTTTCTATAGTGAGATTATTTTATTGAATATATGTTTGCTTGGGTGAACTTTTAGCCTTCAAAATTTTACTATGAGAGGCAAAATATTACTATGAGAGGCAAAATCTTACTATGAGAGGCAAAATATTACTATGAGTGTCAAAATCTTACTATGAGTGGCAAAAAAACCCCAGTCACCTCGCTGGGGGTCTAATAATACCCCAGCCACCAGTCAGATTTTTGGACCAGATTCGGGGCCTTCGCGCACATCGCCGGAAGTGACATCATATATAGTAAAATAGATCTTTGCCGAACATTTCGAGTACTTTTCAATTCTGCATAATATCTCTGTTGACCCAACGTTAAAAAGAATTATCTGGAGATTATTTTCCCTGTTTATCTGGACAGAGCATGTTAAAAGTAGTTCGCTCATGTGCAAAACTGAAGGAGTTGTTCGGCCGGATTCAAACTGATGCGTACGTGGGTTTTCCCCTATACGTTATAGCAACGTAGTAAAGATCAACTTCCGCTATTGGAGGCAGGGATGATAAATGAGCCTACGAAATGGAGCATGCGCTGTGAGCAGGATGGTAAAATCTTAGCTTGATTGAGTCACAACAGCGACTATACAACGAGTTATAGCGTCTAATCTGTTGATTGCTTTACTTTCTTTACTCGATTTCTTCACTTTTATAAAGAAAACCGTATATTTTCTAAAAACTATTCGTCATGGGGATTCGACATTTATCTGGATTGTTTTGAACCAGGCAGGGAAAGTACCGGTAATGTGGTTTTTCATATTTATGTTCTGGCTACAGGAATATCGATGTTCAAAGTGTGATCTTATTCCATTATTTTCAATTCGTGAAATCTGATTTGAGGAAAGTTTCGCACTTAAAATTTCAAGCGCACTAAATTATTTGCTTTTCATGAAAGTTCACTTGGATCTAAAATCCCACTTGGTGTGGTCGGAACTCCCTTGAAAATCGTACTTGAAATAAAAAAAAGTACTTGAAATGACCAATATGAAGATCTATGAAGGGAGAGTTGTTTTTGTTTCATGTGCCCATGTATCAGAATGCACGTGTGGGCATCCTTCTTCATCACATAGGTTCCAAAATGGAACAGAAATGTTTATTTGACACCTGAAAACGCTACCGATCGGCTCCTGTGCATCAAGTATTTTGTGCATGCACTTGATTCTGCGGGGGTGCAATTCATTACCAGACCACACAAGAAGAGTTTCAAAACGGCCGGCTCAAGTATCACTTGGCCAAGTGCGGCCAAAAAGGTTTCGTGAAATACAACTTGAGAAGTTTTTGAAAATCGCCCCTGAGAAAGTCAAGTCAAGGGCGTTTCATGAAATCGACCCCTGCGGTTGTTCATCTCAGTTGTGTCCAAATTTTCCCCAGAATCCCGGAGACGTTTCTCGACTCTTGCTATAGTCATCTCCATGTGCTGTTCAATCTCTGGGACACGGTGGTGAATTAAGATAACCGAATACGTTCAACTCGAACAGACATGACAAGGTGATCACAATGGTATAAATTATTAGGAACATGACACCCATCCATTTGTTCAATTTCCATCGGTTGCAATGAGTGGCGATAAGAAGGAATGCAACCGTGGTTAGCAGAGTTACGACGGAATACATCAGTCCTTTACTGTTGATCTCGACAACTCCACCATAATCTATGATGGTCGTGTGGATTAACCATGGCAGTCCCAGGCATAGTAATACATCGAACACGTTACTACCTATAGTATTGGCCACCGCCATGTCCCCTAGACCTACAAAGAGAAACAAAAAATGTTCAAGGCTCATATCATCTAATAACATCTTATGTTAGCCAAGTGACAAGCCCTAAATCCCCCCCCCCCCCAAAAACACACACACTGGAATATTGAACTGAATTATTCATTTGAAGAGAATGGATATTCATGTCCAAAGCAAGGCAGACGCTGATGGATCACCGCCATGTTGGCACAAGTGCCCCTCAAAGTCAACTTTATTACGCCCAAGGCCACCGGGGTGGCATGTGAGGGATATAATACAGCATTTGGGACAAGATGGCGGTACAATGATTGTATCTGGTGTCATAAACATTCATTATATTTTCACATTGGTTGCTTCATATGAAGTAAATTGTGGATATATTTAAATCCAATATTTTTTTTTTATTTTTTTTTTTTATTTTTTTTTTTTTTTTTATGTGTTCGCTCACATTTCGCTTTTCTAGAACCGAATTAGAAGCGCCCTGTTAAACTGACAGTGTAGGAAGTTCATGGAAGGTGGAACCAAAGCCTCACTCTCTCAAAATCTGAAGTGTATGCTGGATTGGAATTGGAGGTGAAAATACTTATGTGCCCATTATTCTGATGACGTGGGATTCAACTCTACCTATTTGTAATTTCTGCCAATTGGCATTCAAAAGTTAATTGAACCATTATCATCTCTCTGTCCGCGCATTTGCATCGGGATATTCAATAAAACAACAAAGTGGAATTACCGTCTCTGGCAACAAATAAACTGGACATGGCGTCTGGGACGCTGGTACCAGCCGCCAACAGGGTCAAACCCATGACAGTGTCCGGAATGCCCAATGAATCACCTGGGGAGTAAAATACATCATGGATAAGTACATGTAGGTCTCCAACTTCCAACATTAAAACGGCATCGTCCACACATGTTATATAAGTTCGAAGTTTGCATTTTCTACCAAGCTTTGATTGAGGGAGAGACAGTCGGCAAATGTTGTGCTTTCCGATGTTCTGAAGATGATATGTAGGATTATTATATGACCATGTGTTTTGCTCTTTCCCCACTGGACCATTCGCCGTCACGTGGCCGTCACCAATTTTCCATATTGCTCCAAAGCGGGTCCATAAATATGATATTGTCTTGACGTGACGGGTGCGTCTTCTAAAGCCACTGAAAACAGCCGTTGGATTGGTCGTCGGTTTACACTATATTCTAAAACTCTAACTGCTTTCGCCAACTTAACAAGAAGGTTATCAGACGTCCGGCTCATATAACAAAATAACTATGGTCTTTTGATATCGGTGAGTAAGTGGTTTTGTGAACCTCATAAAACAATATTGACCTGTGCCTTAAGATATGCAATATTGTTTTCGCGGATCCACAAAACCACATATTGACCCCATAAAAAGATATATCATAAATCATAATGAGATTTCCGCCCAGAACTAACCTGCAATGCTAACCATCCAGACCATCAGATAGGAGAAGCCGGCTATCCACACAATGGACATTCCGAAGGTTAGCATGTACAACTTCCGCCAGTTTCCCGGCCAACGACAATCGGGAATTGTGACAAAGAGTAAACATTTGATGGGAAACATGACCACCCAGATTGTACGGAGTATCCAACTGTCAGGAAATGTCCAGGGGCTATCGTATTCTTCGTGAGCTACAACATGAAGGGATACAAGCATCGGGTGTATTGAATGAAAACATCGATCTTGATTCTTAACATAATTCAGGGCGAGTAAAAAAAATGTAGTTTCCTTAATTTATCTACTTTTTTACGCAATATATGGCTCCATCACAGGAAGCTGGTATTTGCACAATTTACAGATAAAACTCTATATACAAGCGTCTAGTCCGTCATTCAATATTCAGCCATCGTCCATTAAAGTATTTCCGCATCCATAATCCAAAGACCAAATTTAACATTAGCACCAAATTAAAAGGATAAATCATAGAAAAACAACCAGGCTAATTTCCTGCAAGACAGAAACGGTCAACAGCTTTCAATGATGCCAGCAAGACCTCATGATGCTCCAAAAATATCAAATCCGTATCGCTCACCAGTATTCTTGAACCATATGATATTCGTAGTGAATTCGTCACGCTTCGATTGTGACAGTTCATATGAAAACCATGAGGATCTTGCAGTACATGGGTTCTTACGGCCACTAGCCCCGGGTTAAGCGGAATTGGACACAAGTTACGAAACGTAACGCCAAAGATCTTGCACGCTATGCTCGTATTTTGCTATGATACACGGGTAAAGAAGTATAACAAAGGATACACTGTGAAAAAATTGTGTTGAAACCATTTTAGCACCAGAATTGTATTGAAAATAACACAATTTGTGATAGAATCAACATCACTTTGTGTTGATATATGAGTGTAACACAAAATCATGTTGATTTAAACACAAAACATATTCTAGCACAAAATTGTGTTAAAACAACACAATATTTTCTCAGTGTTGTATGACTTGAACAAACTACAATATTCTGTCATTGAGACTGATCTTACTTTGAAAAGATTTCATTCAATTTTTTCAATGATAATATTGTTATATAAACCATTATATGCATATTTGTCCATAAATAAAACATACCAATGGTGACTATAGTGCAGATATGAGGTACCCTTTCTTGTGTTAAAGTCTGTCCATTCTAATTAGTCGTCTACTTTGAATCGTGTCAAAAATCAACAATTAACTCAGCATAAATTTTCTTTTTTTGCAGCGTCTAGAACAAACAGAGCTACCAAATGACTACAATTTCTCCGTGATATCGATAATATATCCCGCTTGAAATAACTTTGTAATTCTCTCCATATAAAACTCCAGTACGGTTGTTTCATGTACCGGGCCTCAATTACATAGGAAGACGTCATAATATATTCATGCTCACTTGCACAAAGTTCATTGGTGCCGTAAAAAGTAATAACAGGCGGTCAGTGGGAGTGTCGCTTATTTCCCATGCCCAGTGAAATTGCCGAATGATAGACTACACACCTCTATGACGTACACGGTATTGTTGACCTTTGTGTTGGTAAACACAAATACATTATGATGTCTCGCTATGTAATTGAGGCCCGGTAAATGAAAAAACTGTACTGGAGTTTTATATGGAGATAATTACAAAGTTATTTCAAAAGTGATATATTATCGATATCACGGAGTAATGGTAGTTAATTTGTAGAGTTCAGTTTGTTCTACACGATGCAAAAAAGAAAATTTATTCGGAGTTAACCACTGATTTTTGACAAATCCAAAAGTAGACGACTAATTAAAATGGACAGACAATAAATTCTCTAATAGACAATAAATTCATAACTTTATAGAAAAATAAATACGAAACAGGTGGACTTTTTTTACTCCCTCTGTATGTTGTAGTCCTTAAGATTTCAGAATTCGCATGTCACTGATAAGAAATGACAGGTGACAGTTTCTAGTGGTGTATTGTATATCTGAACACTGATACCCTCCATGTAGTACTTGTGCATCTACGTCATAGCTATATATTGATTATCCAATAACCAATAAATTTAACCCTTCAAAAGCAAACTTTCGGCCGACTGAGTGACAGTTGTGCCATGTTAACATTGGGTTAGAATAACCAATCTTGATGTTTCTGGCTCGATTGTTAAAAAGATGCGAGTCAAGGGCTTTCAGAAAATGTATAGTTTGTATGGACAAAAAAAAATGTACACGTACGCAACTGGGACCCGATACAGTAACCTTAAGGATGTCCGCTGGTGGTTTTTGGCTTTGGCATCAATTTTGCCTGTTTTTCCTATTGGGTTATCTCCCTTCCCTGGGCTAAGAGATAGGGATTTCCTTTAACAGCCTTCTAGCCGAGAATTTGCACAGCAACATCCATCCAATTTGATAAATTTTGATAGACATTGTGATTATCTGCAAACAGTTAGAATAAAAGAAAAATTTAAATACTATTTATATGAATTTTTTCATGAATATGCTTCTAAACTAGGGCTATTCCCTGTGATTTCTGGGTTGTCAAATTGAACATGGTCAGTCCACCGGCAAGCCTACAGCTAAAATATGCACACCAACCTATTTTTATTTCTTTGCTTTTTCTCATATTACACGATTATGAATGCAACAACACACATTATTCAAAAAGTTAATTACTTTGATTTACCACCAGCGGACATCCTCAAGAATACTTATCAGCGATACGGATTTGAGAACATCATGATGTCTTGCTGGCATCATTGAAAACTGTTGACCGCTTCTCTCTTGCAGGAAACTAGCCTATGTTTATGTATACTATGATTGTCTTTTCAAATTTAGTGCCAGTGCTGTTATATGGAACATGACATAGGTTCTTTAATGGGCGACGGCTGAATAAAGAATGACGGCCCAGGCGCTTGTAATGATGCCTATCACCCACTTACCATGAGTATGTTCGTTTTCATGTGGATGTAATAAACCGCCAAATTCTGTTTCCCCTTCCTTCTCATTGATTGTGGGCGTTTTTTCGGGTTCTGGTTTCTTCGTGACCATGCCGTTGCTTTCATTTGTCTCAAGGGGCCTGCTTTCGGCTTCCTTCACCTCCTGCACATAATCACATCTCAGCCATCTAAGTTCTATAGTTTTGGCTTTGGCATTGAAGAACTTTTCCAGTCGTCGATTAAAATACATGATGACGATATATAACATATACATAAAAAGCATGGCCATGGCTTCGTACCTGGAAATAGAAGAAGAATAACGTATTACTATCGATACAGCAAAAAACTAGCACCAGTATGATTGGTCTTTTTTTTCGATTAAATTCAAAGTCATTTTCAGCTGTCTTGAAAATGAGCGAATTTTACTAAAAATAGATCAATCATTATGGCGTCAGTCTATTTCACTGTGACAATTCATCTAACTCCTCTCTGACAAAAGTGGATTAAAGACACAACATACATTCTCGTTAAAATTCCCGCTACGATAAAAACAAGACATTTCGCGTCTTGTATATCAGTCAAATTTCGATTTTTGCCAATGTCTATAGTCGTTTGTGAAATCCCGATGTACCTGTGCAGTTTCGCGAGCTCATTGAATCAGAACTGAAGACAATTCAGACAAAGCTACATGTACAATTATCTTGTGACCTTGAAATTTGACCTCAAAATGAATAGTTTTTTAAATCACATTCGTGAAGCCTTCCCGATGTTTGGCAGATTAAATGTGAAAGAAGACTGATAAGATAGATGCATCTTATGGGGGCTGTGACCTTGAACTTTGATCGAGTGACCACAATATCAATTGGCCGATAGCTATTCGCCCTTATATCGTCATATAAGGTTTTCAGTAAAATAAAAGATTTTTTTTTTAATTTTCGTGTTCCACACATACACACAGATAGACAGCATATCCTTACCTCCGACCGAGATATGGGCGTGGGATACTATAACATGCGATCGACCTCTAGCAACTGGGATGATATTCGTAGAAGCAGGAAGGTGACAATTATACAATCTCACTGAACTCCGATATGGTCACAGATGTCATATGTGGAAAACACGTTTAGCCTATTGAAATCTCGCGTGGGCAGGAATACTTCGCAACTGCCTCGTGCGATAACAGTAGATGGTAAAAAGAGAGCTCTGGCTCTGTGCGTCCATAATCTGCTGATCCCGGTTTATGCCAAAAACACGGATAACGATGATAAGATAACCTTCATCAAGGGATAATTGTGTTTTTGGGAGCTTTATTCCGCATACCTTGAATAGCGAAAACAGTACGAATTCGGTAAATTACAAAGTATTGAGGGCAATGGTCGGCATCCCTTCAAGTATGAAATTCGGTGAAGATATTGAGGAGAAATCTAAACACTAATTATGAACGAATAGTTGAACGAACCATCATTGCATGCCGTATATGAGAAGACGACAGAAATATATATACCTAAACATGATACAAGGACTAATGGCTTTGAGAACATATTTGTTGTCACAAAATCAGACAAACATGGCATACGTACAATGAATCAAACTCAAGTTCCAGTTTAAACGCTTATTCAAAACAGTCCTCTGCTAAACGGCAGAACTATGAATAAAAATGCACGATAGTGATTCGATCACGGTTGACATCATGACATATTTCACATTGCCTATGAAGTTTGCCGTCTGTGGAATGGCCATGGAACGACGGATACTTCATGGACTTCTTTGTCTTGATACTTTAGTTTCATGGTTATTCGTGATATGATATAACCATGATCTGGCCATCAACGCAATCTCATATTCAGCTATTGTTACTTCTGTTGTCGCAATAGCCTGTATTCACACGATAGTATGTGGTCTGTTTCATATAGGGGAGGTAATTCTACACAGAATCGCTGGATTTTGCTCAACAGAATACAATAGTGTAGATCGTTTCTTACCAGTGTACAACTCCATCGTTTATGACAGCTATGAGTGCAATAATACTGAGTAAGTAGACTGTACAATCCCGGGCCATGGGCCACCATGTCAAATACACCACCTGTATAGGATATAAACACAACATACTTAACCAAATGTACTAAGGGGCAAACAAAATATAATATCAATATAACATGAAAAAATATTCTGACCAGCATTGATTCCTTCATTTGATTGTTCCATTAAACGTCACGTGGTATCTCACAAAAAGTTATATTCACCGGCTAAAATGTTATATCCATCGACCGGTGAATATAACTTTTGTTGGCGTCACTGTGGACGCCTATCTCGCGTTTTTCGTCACTTCGAACACCTGTTGTGTCGCTGGCGGCAGTTGCATGATCAGACACAATTATGGAGATATTCTTAAAGAAAATCTTCAGAATAGTCATAATGGTTTCTGAATTTAATGCGTACATTCAATATGTAAATTCAACGGCAAATTCAAACCAATTGCGATTGTTTCATATAATAAAACAATTATGTGTTTCCAATTCCGTATATACGAAGTTTTATGGACCAGAGAAAACATAATATTGGTTCAACCTGGTCCATAAAACATCGTATTCACCTCATTGGATTCACATAATTGTATGATATTCATCGATATGCAATAGAAGAACGTTTTTGGTTGATAACATTTTCGCCATATGCGATGGGTTGATGTCTTGGGACGGAACGGCGTGGTGGGATGGAGCGGTGTTGTGAGTTGGAGCGGTGTTGTGGGATGGAGCGACGTTTTGAGATGGAGTGACGTTCCAGGAAAGCTCTATCTGCGATATCATTGTTCCCATATAACTTATCAAACTGAGAAGATGTTATCGATAATCAATGTTATTCTGGTTTAGTTTCCCAGCTTTAAAATTGCCACTTGTTTTATTCTACTTAAATTGCATTCATACACGAATATAGTTCCTACCATGTTGTACTAATAATGTGTACTCCATATACACACGATTGTGTACACATTTTTGTGTAGAACAAGTACACAATAATGTGTATATATTGCACACATCATTCGCTGTCAGAAGGATTGGGTATAGACGTGAAGTACCTAAATATTTGGACCAAGAGAACTACCAATAATCTGAGTCAAAATGAAATTTGAACCAAATTTTTGAGGTCCGTCACATCTATACCCCAAAATCCTGGGTCAAATTGACCCGATCCTTCTGAAAGTGTTGTACATGATAAATTTTACCACATGTGACTGTGTACACATGGCAGTGTGTCTAACGTCACAGGACCTACGAAGTAGGAAAGGCATCAGGAGTCCGATGCGTACTGAACTCCCGCCTATATTAAGATGGGCACTGCCCAAGTGAGAATCACCAGTGATTTTCATCAAAAATCGCCAGAAATGTTCATCAAAAGTAGGTCAGCTCAGAACTTGCTGGTAACAGTCCCCTAAAGCACCTTCATGCAAAAAATCAAGGTTCTAATGTCAACGGTTCTCCTTATTTTGCCGACGAAAGGATTCGGATGGACTCACTGACTACCGGACAAATTTGCAGATGGTAGCCTACTTCGTAGGAAAAAGGTACACAGTTTGCGTACATTTTGTACACGCTAGATTTGAGAAGTATGCTGCATGTTTTTTGCCAGTAATGCAGATTCATCATTCATATACGTACCATCCCGGCGAAAAGAGAACATATGGCCGCAATGAAGAGAATGTTAAATACTGCCGATCCTACTATTGTCCCCACACCAACGTCACTCTTAGCGATGAACACGCCTTGAAAAAGTGAAACAAGACAGTATATTAAAAAAAACTCAAAAAAATATTTGTTTATATTATTGCATACAGGGGAGGTAGCTCTTTCAGTTGCAGTTTGCGTTTCCCAAGTGTTTTATTCACCAGTTTATTAGGTATATCCATACAAAATGATCGGATGTAGCTAAATTTCGATGATCATCATTAACGCTCTCTCCCAAAGTTGAATCGGATGTTTTAATGGCAGCTGAGATCAAATATAATAAAGAAGGCATTAAGGTGACCATTAAAAATCGATTACATCATCGATCCGAAATACTTGTATCGAATACCGCTTAAGCCAGCGCTAGGGGCCGTGTGGTCATGTCGTTCAAGATGACCACATGAACAGCTACAATAAAAGCGTGGCTGGGAAACAAATCACCACAGCTTTTGATTCTTGTGATGTTTTTAGAAATATGCAGCTAGCCCACTTGTCTGTGGGGTCATATGACTTCTTCTCACTATGTCTAATTCCACTTAACCCAGGGCTAGGGGCCGTATGAACCCATGTACCATCAGATTCTCATGATGCTCCTATGAACAGTCACAATCAAAGCGTGACTGAGATGCATCATTCTCTAGGCGACGACTTTACAACGAATATCATGGATTAAGAATACTGATCAGGAATACGGATTTGATATTTTTGGAACATCATGTCTTGCCGTCATCACTGAAAACTGTTGACCGCTTTGTGTATACTATGATTGTCTTTTTGAATTTGGTGCTAATGCTGTTGTATGGAATATGGAAAAGGTCTTTGGATTCTGGGTGCGGATATTTTTTAATGGATGACGGCTGAATTATGAATGACGGACCCGACGCTTGTTATTTTTTGGAGTCGATTACTGTATTGTATTTATGCGTCATAACCTGACACGCCTTATCCAGCAATATCTATGCGTTCCGGATGTCCGCCATGCAATTTCGTTTTTCTTTGGATGGTAAGAAGACATTGGTGATAGATTAATTTTGTACCTCGGAATGATGCCGCCCAATCTATCTGGTCCATTAACCATATTCAAGGGTGATATTGTCGTCTTATTCAAGGCAGATAACTAACTTGTGGAAACTAATTTATCAAATCTATCTGAATCAGAATTCTAAACACATAAAACGCGAATTATATTTTAAATATATTTGAGATACTGGATTAATAAAATTAGATAACCTAGATGAAATGGAACGAGTAAATGGATGTAGGTGGCCAGTTGATCAACACGAATGGAAAGAAAATGACAACTGGGGTTACGCATTCATCTCGTCCTTCTCGTTTCTCTCACAGAAATTGTTATATTTTAACAGTTATTTTTGTTTCAACACTAGACTAATTGTTGACTGACCGATTATAGATGTGAAGAGTTCAGGAGCTGAACTTCCAGCCGCCATAAACGTCGCTCCGGCCACATCTTCCTGAAGTCCTAAACCTACAAAATATAGAAACACTTAAAATCTATAACCCAACACATGATCACGTCCAGACTGATCTGATCTACAAAGATATATCGATCATTATTGATCTTATTGATGGATTCTCCAAGTTTGAAGTCAATCGGTTCAATAGTTTTCGGGTTATTAGACACACAAGAAATGTTTATAGATTCAAATGCTGAAAAATCAAAGATGGCTGATGGCGGCCATCTTGGATTACACAGGTAATTGAAAAGTAATTTCAACCGTCCCCTCACTGATGATAAAACACTCTCCAAGTTTGAAGTCGATCGGTTCAATAGTTTTCAAGTTATTGGTCGGACAAGAAATGTTTGAAGATTCAAATGCAGAAAATCAAAGATGGCTGTTGGCGGCCATCTTAGATTAAATATAGGTAAATAAAAAGCAATCCCAACCGTCCTCTCACCGATGTCAAGAGAGTTTCCAAGACAAGACATGGTGATGTTCTTTACATTAAATCTTTTTAACCGGCAAATCCGACAGTTGGTAGCCCACCATCGTCCACAGCATATTTGCGAGATAAGATTCGACACTTGGCACCGTAATTCCTAAAGGTACAACTACACCAATATGTTCTGATCTACAGCAACGTTTCTGATCATAGCCTTAGGCTTTCCACCCCAAAATAAATACACTGCTTCATGCTCATACTGGTGGATAATGGTAGACATATGGTAGATATTTTGCAGTTGGTATCCGACATCAGACAATGAGTTTTCAAATGTTGCGGTTAATTTGATATACATTTAATGTTGCCTTTAATTTGATATATTGACTTCAAACTCATTACGTTTCTTGGGATCCACGAGGGTAGCCAACTTCCCTCGAACTTGAATCAGTTATGGAAATAATTTTCGAGAGAAAGCATAATTCAGCCATCCGATAGAATCGAACCCACGAACCCTTCAATCCGTGGAGTTGCAGATGCCGGCCCATAGGTAATAACTCCCGTGTATCATACCAATCAGCATCCTCCCCACAGCGCATGCTCCATTTCACAGGCTCATTTATCATCCCTGCCTCCAATAGCGGAAGTTGACCTTTACTACGTTGCTATGACGTATAGGGGAAAACCCATGTAAGCACGTTCAGTTTGAATCCGGCCGAACAACTCCTTCAGTTTTGCACATGTGCGAACTACTTTTCATATGCTCTGTCCAGATAAACAGGGAAAATAATCTCCAGATAATTCTTTTTAACGCTAGGTTAACAAAGGTATTATGCAGACTTGAAAAGTAATCGAAATGTTCGGCAAAGATCTATTTTACTATATATGATGTCACTTCCGGCGATGTGCGCGCGGCCAGAAATCCTGTCCAAAATTCTGACTGGTGGCCGGAGTATTATTAGACCCCCCAGCGAGGTGGTTGACCAATCAGGCCAATCTGTTCACTCGATGTTGCAATGTGCGCAACTGTCTTTGTACCAGAGAAATGACAATTTGATACGAAGTTTAGCCTCTCTCCCCCTTCCCACGAAATAATTTGTACGTGTATAATTTGAGTGAATTATCAACTCAAATTTGAGTGGGATAAATTTCGACTCAAACTGTCACTCAAGTTTACTAAGAGAGTAATTTATTTAATTTCTGCCAACCTACTGGCATCGGTAGGATGAACAGAATGACTCTGTATATAACTGTTGAAACTGATAAATTTGTTGTTATTTTCAGTCTAAAATAATCTGTATTAACCAATTAATATCTATCAACGCTCTCCAGTCGTATATATCGCAGAAGGTTCGTAATTATTTCATTTGGATTCGGTGTCCATGGAGCCCATGTCATGTTCACGTGGACTAAACCACTTGCAGTCGGGGAGGGGAGAGAGGGTCACAGTCTCCAGTTGCCACAGGATTATAGCATAGATAAGTCTATACATCTACCCCTTTTTATGAATACACACTGTCTAGACAACAGAGACATCAAAATATATTCGACCAGCGCTGAGCCAACCAAAATTCCCCTTCTTTCGATTTCCCCTTCCAGAACGTGGAAAAGACAACATGATTGGTTAACACTCGTGTTAATGCAAGATTGTAAAATCCTATAGCGACAAAAACAATTGGGGAGCATTGATAGGATATTAATTTGTTAAGATTGAGATAACATTAAAGACAAATGAGTATATATTACAAGAGGAGGAATGCTTTAAATCTTATCATCGATAGCTAAGCCATATACATACCATCACAGATCATTTCCAGCGACGCCACGAAATAGTCATCGCAGACAATAGCCAAGGCACCAAACATATACATGGATATCAAGATATGTATGGCCACTCCCCCTTTCTGAGTCTGCTCCAGTGTGAAGAAATTGGGTGGAAATTGATGGATGGACCGCTCTGTACAGTTCGCATATCCTGACACTTCTGAAATTAATGGCCAAATTCATGGTTCATTCATGGTTAAGTAATGGCCATGAAACTCAACTGCGATCATGATCCAGCCATTGAACGATAAGCATGACAGAGAAACACATAGTACGTTTCCCCTTAATATAGATTTAAGCCAGTCCTGCCCCTGTCTAGAATGGTTCAGAATTCTGTTACTTCAAGTTGACGTAGATCGAATTATAATACCTTCAATACAGCACCCATCAAGATGTGGATAAAGGAAGTCTATAATTTGTTGAAATAGAATCATTTGTTTTAGATATAAAACAGTGTAACTCATTTGATATATCGAGGAAACCAGTTTTACTTGATTATACTATTAGTGTAACACATATCAATGCCCCCTTTTGTTTCAGTAGTGCCATGTTATCGACGGATATGAAGTTTGATCGGCAAAGATACCCCTTGATTTTGAAGACCACTTGTTCAAATTTGTGTGAAGTAGTCTGAAGCGTCTATATCCGCTCTTTCTAGACGTAAATAACAGACTCGAACTGTCTTCTTTAAACCTGGGATAAATGCGATTTCTAATCCGTTACATTTTTAACTATTTCGATTTTTTTGATCTGGAGTTTTCTCGTCGTTACAGGAGCTACAAGACGCTCGTTACAATCACATTCGAAGCCGAAATAATATCTCGCGTGATTTTACTGGCATATATATGTGTATATAGGTACCCACCTGCAGAAAAATGTTCACCTCCTCCTGAATTATTCGCAGTTCGATTCAATATTTCTCTCTTCCAAACATGGGATAGTTGGTGGGAACTTTGTTCCTCATGGTTGGGGAAGTGTCCAGATTCGGACAGCCCTCGTGTGACTAACACCGAAGTAAATACAACTACATATACTGAAGCCAGACCTATTAACCGCCGTTTAACTTTCTTGCCCGCGGTTGATTTCCCTTGTCCACCGATTTGAACTTTAGTGGCCATCATGCAGAAATGGATTATTTTTGTTTCAAGATCCTTTTCATTGCCTCCAGAAGCCACGAATGATCACACAGGTCTGTAATAAAACAAATAATAAGGTTTTAGAATATGTTTGGTGAAAACTAAAACAGGCGGAGATATAAATGTGGCTTGTGAGTATGGTGTTCTATTTATGCCAATTGGCACGAATAGAACACCATATGTGAGTGAGATGAAGTTTTTTCTGGATCCGCTGAATGTCTTACGGAGACGTGCCAGTTCGCTTGTGGCACCTGACTAACTCGCCAGACTGCGTTGCATTTTCAAACATGACAATTCCGTCTTAGGTGATACATCACCAGGTTAAATGGCGTTTTGATCCAAGGGGTCCTTCTTGTCTAAATGTGTGTTTGAAGGACTCGATTTAGACCCTTTTTCACGAAATAGCACATGCTTCGGATATCAGTTTCATGTCATAACTATAATCATAACGCAATCGAGCTAGAAATTTCACATATTGTGTAAATATATTTTCTCTTGCCGTTACAATAAAACATAATTATTTTTAGGACATTTTCTTGTTTCGATTTCAATCGCACCTCATATAAGACAAAATGTCGCCTTATCGTACCGTCTCCTTTATTATCGACTGTTGACAAATGACTAAAATTACCTTGATATTAAAACATCAGTTCAAGAGAGCGGACCAGAAATTTATTGTCCATGTGACGTCAAAGGGAATATTTGATACCTAAAGGGGGAGATGCGGGTCATAAGTACAATGTATTTCTCTACCTGTCCTGGCTACCGTCTAAATATGCGTGAACTGGATCACCTAATATTTGGCCTGATCTATATTCACCCTTGGGCTAGTTGGGCTATTAACCCCGCACGGACTTGTGCTACGGACAACTGGCCTGTGTTACATCTTGGTAGGGATGGGACTTAATGAGGGATAATCGTCAATGGCCACAATTTCCAACTGTAACTAAAACATGTATTTCATGAAACTGTAAATCAGTACTCTGTAATTCAGGTTGTTTCTAAAATTCACTACGCTACTTTTGATCAAAGGCGCTTTAGTTATATATAGCACAGAACAAATCACTCAAGTTAGCTTCGACAAAACTTGGCCTTAGCAGGCGACATGTTTTGAACCTGAAAATAGCAAACCATAAATATACATGAGCAGTGTGACTAACGTCACAGGACCTACGAAGTAGAGTAGGCATTAGGACTCGAACGCGAACTGAACTCCCCAACCCCAGTTGAAATCCTGCCTATTTTAAGATGGGCACAGCCCAAGTCAGAATCGCCAGTGATTTTCATCAAAAATCACCAGAAATTTTCATCAAAAGTAGGTCAGCTCAGAACTTGTTGGTATCAGTCACCTAATGCGCCTTCATTCCAAAAATAAATAACGATCGCCGATTTAATTTTACAATTTTTTAACTAAAGGAAACAGATTGAATAATAAAAAGTTCAGTAGATTTCAAGCTTTACGTGTGAAAATACATTTACATCTCTTTAATGGTTTTCAGTGCCCTTGTCCAGGATCAAAACAACTTTTTGAATCGCATTATTTTCCCAACAATACAGCAAATTTTTATATATAGTAGAAAGGTAGCATTTATGTTGTTTACGGTAATTCAACACAAGAATCTTCTCTGCACAAGATAATAATGATTTGATCGGTGATTTTCTTCATTGATAAACATTAAACCACCTCAGCTTCGTTGTGTGAATCGGAATTGCATTGCTGTGACACACCAACACACTCCGTGGCAGTGATTCTGTATCCCCTAATCAAAAAATCAAAATGGATCAAGATTTGAAATGACAAGAAAAATTTAGACATGTTTTGTGTACACATGTAATTTTTTGTTTAAATTATATCCCAGTGTGATATATAGTCAATATTCAAGAGGTACAAAAAAAAACTCAAGGTATGTGCTCATATTTTCACATCATGATCAAAGTTACTTTATCTAGTTAAATTCTACACAAAGAAAATAAATTAAGACCCTTTAAACATGCCGTCATGGCTTTGTTTCACCCTCAGTAAACTTTTATCATTGTTGCTCACACAGACTAATCTGACGGATGATACCACATCTTTCTCTCTTCTGCTGGGTTATTGCACCAGGCTGACTTAATTGGTTGATGTAGGATATTTCACCACCAGTGGGCAATTTGACCTGAATTTGAAGCCTGATGTGGTCTGTGATGAAATGTTTGGATGTGAAATAGGATACACGTTAAAGGCCACAGTTTACATATATCTATAACAATATACTGAATTGTGTGTATTGAGGCTGGCAAGTTGGTAATAGCAGTGTAGATAAATGCACTAAAAATGATGGAAAATTAGCATTTCCTATTTCATAAAAACAATTACGGATGGCATATCCCACCAGATTTTGTACTGTGTTATATATACAGTGAAACATACAGCCAAGGGTTCCCGATGGGCATGACAGTGCACTCGCTGAGTCATCAATAAATAATAAAAAAATAATTATAAATCACATTTTCATCAGAATTCGGTCAGCTCAGAACTTGCTGGTAACAATGCCCTAATGCACGTTCATGCCAAAAATCGAGGTTCTAATATCAACGGTTCTCCTTATTTTGCCGACGAAAGGATTCGGATGGACTGACTGACTGACTGACTGCCTCACTGACTCACTCATTACCGGACAATTTACGATCTGTAGCCTACTTCGTAGGAATATCAACTGAGCACATAACACAAGAGTAAGACATATGTAAGTTAGACATAATAGATAGGCAAACAATAAATATCTACACAAAACACCGACACTTTAAAGAATAAGCTCCCGAACTATTTCTTGTGGCGTACGAACTTTGTTTTGCACATGAGTGAGTAGGACAAGATCAACAGCCTGACATAAATGTATATGGCTGGCTCTATCCGGTAATCTGCTGACCGGTTTGCTAATCCTAGTGGGTCAAGATCCATAAAAAATGGATCATTATCGATGGCACTTACGAGCGCTGGTAGTGAATTGTTGAAACTATCCTCAGCGACAGAATATCTATGTGCATTGCGGTAAACAACGGGTAAGGGAAAATGGTCTGGGCCACAAGAGCTCGGTACCGTTTTAATTGGTTAATTACGTTGATTACGGTGGGGGGGGATCCTCCCTCTCTCTCTCTCTCTCTCTCTCTCTCTCTCTCTCGGCTATCATATTACGGTTCTAGATGTCATTTGAACAAGTCAACTCTTAGCGTCCAAAACAGGAGCGATAACTCTGTAAGTAGGTCAATATGCCTCAATTTCACCTTCCACCAGGTTGTATTCCTCTGCGGTGAAGCAAAGACCTGGTGAAGTGAGGATTTCCGCTGCCGTTCAACCAACGTTATCTGTTTTTCGTTCACCAATCACAGGCGCTCACTGAAACGCCCACCGACGCCTTGCGAACGATTATGGAATCCGACGAAATTTCCCTAAACCTGGTACGATGTTCGACACAAGTAGTGACGGCCATCTTGGATATTTATATTGAATAAGTGGTTTTCTCCTAGAATCCCCCTCGCCCTGGACCGGTGTTGGACAAACGTTGTAATGGCAATCTTGGATATCCCCATTTTTTTTACCGTTTACATTTTTAATGCATTGGAAGTTATACGGTATAATACACCCTTCATAATAACAAAAAAGTGTTAATTCAGCATTGTAAAGTGTTTATGAGAATGTTGGAAGAAGTATCAAAATCGGGGAGTATTATAGAAAGGACATTTGAGATGGAATTTTTTTCGTAGAGTTGAGTAATCCTTGTTCTCAATGGATCATGCAGGATATCATCTTGAAGCTAGAATCAGGCTGGTGTGGTTTGTATTGGAAGTCACGTAAATCTGTGCTTGCGCAGTCGGGCAGAATTAGAGAAAGTGCATTTGAGGGGGAAGTTTTGGGGTCGAAGTGAGCCATCCGTGGTCCCAATGGACCCCCTAGTGGGAAGCTTTCGTGATGCAGGAGGTGTGTTTATTGGAATTGAGGTAACGATGGGTATGCGCATCCGTGGAGAAAGATGGTATTTTGGGATACGCAGGGACGTGTTTGGACTAACCTTGCTCCCAATGGACCGTTGGTATTCAGGTATGACGTAGACTAAGACCCGATTGATGTCATCTGTGACGTCATCAGTAGTAGGGAAAGCGCAGAATGGCTCGAGTCGCCCCAAAACTCTAGCCCTTAGAAGTGGGTATGCGGAAGTGAATGAGTTCTCGTTGTTTAAGGGATTCTGGCACAGTGATTCACGCATGCGCAACAGAGGAGTAGTAGAGACGGTGTGAGTGGATGTATCCTCGATGTTTGTACTGAAAGTCTGACGGTATTTATGTCTGATAAACGTCAATTGATACCAGTCAACGCACAGCTTAACACTGAAACGCCCTAGTGTAATAGCATGGAAGATAGCCCCTACATTACAACACATATAAGGAAGTGAGCAGAGGTGCCGACATACTGACAGAGCCACATGACTTCACAGTATAGTCTTTTGGTTAACCTATTCTAAAGCACATACCAAGAATCTAACGATTCGTGATATGTGTTGTATCTCAGGTACGCCTTTATATATCTTTATATGTCAGGTACTGACCTATATCTGTTCTCTTATGAATATGACTACATGCAGGCGCTTTCAAAAACCGATCCATTCAAAGCCCGTTCATTCTCATTCACCAAACGCTATATAGACGATCTCCTCGCTGTGAATAATATATAAATGACGCTGTGAAGGATATATATCCACCTATATCTCTATAAAAATGAAGTGGGCCTTCTCTCTTGTCGACTGTATGACAAAAGAGATGATTACAATTTCGACATCGTAAACTATCCCTTTCTGGACAGTAATTTTCCAGTGGGACCTGCATATGGCGTATACATATCACGCCTAGTAGCATTTGCTAGAATCTGTGTTAAATGTGACGATTTTAATCAACGTCACAAAACATTGTTGCAGAAACTTATAAAACAGGGCTACACCACCAAGCGCCTCCAAAGTTTCTCAAATTTGGCGATACATATCGCATGCTGATAGCAAAATATGAGCGTAGCGTGCAAGATCTATGGCGTTACGTTTCGTAACTTGTGTCTAATTCCGCTCAACCCGGGGCTAGGGGCCGTATGAACCCATGTACTTTAAGATCCTCATGGTACTCATATGAACAGTCACAACCAAAGCGTGACTGAGATACATCATTCTTTAGATGGCGACTTTACAACGAATATTATGGATTAAGAATACTGATCAGCGATACGGATTTGATATTTTTGGAACATCATGATGTCTTGCCGGCATCATTAAAAACTGTTGACCGCTTCTCTCTTGCAGAAAACAAGCCTATGTTTATGTATACTATGATTGTCTTTTTGAATTTGGTGCGTATACTGTTATATGGAATATGGAATAAGTCTTTGGATTATGGACGCGGATATTCTCTAATGGACGACGGCTGAATTATGGATGACGGACCAGACGCTTGTAATTTATTGTACCTGTTCATGTGGCAACTTGGATGACATGACCACACGGCCCCTAGCACCGCCATAAGCG
Source organism: Hanleya hanleyi (assembly GCA_036873755.1). Classification (NCBI taxonomy): domain Eukaryota; kingdom Metazoa; phylum Mollusca; class Polyplacophora; order Lepidopleurida; family Hanleyidae; genus Hanleya; species Hanleya hanleyi. Next base: position 30,106 of record JAVTVY010025596.1, read on the forward strand.
GTATTAGATACAAATATAGAGAGCTATGGTGGAAATGCTCTGACAACTCGTATATTGGTAATTGGTGAGCTGTGTCGTTGTGACAAATCGTACACTGGGGATTGGTGAGCTGTATCGTCGTCAAATGAAAATGACGGCATTTAACACAAAAGACTAGTCTGTAAGGCCCGATGTCGACCCAGCATCAACTTCCCACAATGCCAACATATATCGAAGACCAAAAGGTCTGTACAGGGGGCGGACCTCGGGGACGAAACGTCCACCAGCAGAATCTCGCCATATACAGGTAATAATTACAACGCATATAAGGGAAGTGGGAAGAATCCTATGGAATGGCCACTAATTGATCGAAAGGCAGTGACGTCCGTCAACGCCCGTCGTTACGCCTTAACGCTCGTCCCAACGCCCGTCTCAACGCCTTAACGTTCTGTCGTTCCGCCTTTAGTCCGCTGGTGATTTTGGTCTTTGACAGCCATTTTCCATGTTTTCCCAGTAGTTTATCTCCCTTTCCTTTGAAAACATTCTACCCAAGAACGTTGCGCATCAACATCCATCTAATTTGATAAATATGGGGATTTTGTGGGCTGTGTATCTGATTCAGCTGTAGTTTTTGGGCTTTGGTGACCATTTTAAGTGGTTTTGCCTGTCTTTCATAGTAGGCTGTCTCCCTTTCCTTGATTAAGAGATAGGGATTTCCTTCAAAAGCCTTCTACTTTGCGCAGCAACATCCATCCAATTTGATCAATTTTGATATACATTGTGATTATCTTCAAACAGTTAGACTATAAGGGTAAGTTAAATTTCATTTATAGAACTTTTTTCATGAATATGATTCCAAACCAGACTTATTCCCCATGTTTTCTTGGTTATCAAATGGAGCATGGGTCAGTCCATTTAACAATGTCTACAGCTAGAAAATGCACCAGAACCTGTAATTTTGTTTTCTTTGTTTTTCCTCACAATACACAATTATGAATGCAACAACACACATTATTCAAAAATTTTATTATTTGATTCCCCACCAACAGACATCCTTAATAAGATACCGTAACACCGCTGTAAAATCCTATCTCGATTAGAACTCCCTCTCTACCAATCAGTTCCAACTACGTTTTGACGCAATCAGATGAAAGAAAGATTAACAAGAAGCTTTTTGTGTGCTACACATTTTATTACCCCAATATTACATCATACCCAAGCTTGGTGCGCCGCGTTGGGTGTGTTGATGAGGATGCCTTTATTGCTTTTATGTATGAGATGCATCGTTGGCTGCTCTTGACCAGTCAGAAGCCGCCATTTGCAATGTCTCTATCGTCGTCCGTGGTCGCTTTTCTCCTTTTGTCCTAAGCGTCTTCGGGCAGTCCAGGGTACTTTGACGGCAACATATCCTGAAACAGATGTTTGCGCATTTTGACCGCATTTTCAGAGCCTCTGTCTGAGGTAGCCCCATCTCCTCTTCCAAGTGTCGCTTGGTTTTCATGGTGGACCATTTGCGTGCAGTCCCCTTTCATTTTAAGTGGCAGCAGTCCATAGATAGCTATGACTGTTTTCCTGATGTGGGCGCGCATTTGCATGTACGCATGTACGGGCGCGCATTTGCATGTAAGCTATCCTGTCTGACGTCTTCGTTTGTCCTAGCATGAGTATTCTTACGAAGTAGGCTACCATTTGCAAACTGTCCTTTCGTCGGCAAAATAAGAAGAACCGTTGACATTAGAACCTTAATTTTTGGCATGAACGTGCATTAGGGGACTGTTACCAGCAAGTTCTGAGCTGACCTACTTTTGATGAAAATTTCTGGTGATTTTATGAAAATCACTGGTGATTCTGACTTGGGCTGTGCCCATCTTAATATAGGCAGGATTTTAACTTGGTGGTGGGGGGGGGGGTCCAAGAGTTCAGTGGGCATCGGAGTCCTAATGCCTACCTTACTTCGTAGGTCCTGTGACGTTAGTCACACTGCCATGTTAATAGCCTTATCCACAATACAATCCCAAAAGATGGGTTTTTCCTCACTCGTGCTTCCCTGAGACGTCGCCTGGCAATCAACGGTCAAACTCTTCGTATCAGTGGATAAGACACTCTCAGCTGTCTCTGCATCAGTATCAGTCAGTGGACTCTCAGAATCAGTTGATATGCTCTCAGCATTGACTTCTGGTGCCTCATCCTCATACCCATGTTTATTTGTTTGTTTTGTGTATGAAGTACAAGGGCTTCTCCAAAAAATATACCAATCTCTCCACATTGAAGGATCCAGAATTATCCCTGAAATATTGGATTTTAGATCAAAATGCTTGGAACTTTATATTTCATGAAAACAGATTTTCAATTCCACATAAAAATGTACCAAAACCGAGCAGAAAGGAATTTTAACAAAATTATTGTTTGGGTAAACTCTTCCTAAGGAGACAGGGGTGGGTATATCCTTTCGAAAAGCCTTTGTATCAATATGTTGATATTTGCATTTCTTTTCTCTGCACCATTTGAAATGCAAGTAAATGTATCTGGCTGCTGTGGTTGTGGTTATTGTGAAACCGGATGTACCATACTTTGTCACATGGAACATGGGATGTGTGGATGTGAAATTCTGGTCTGTTTTCTGACGTTTTATTCTCGTCAGTCAATCGCCTTGGATCGTACGGCATGACTTCGTTGTTTCACTCAGATTCATGGTTCTTGACTATACGAGGGACCGGGACATTTGTGATGACCGGGACAATACTCTCTGGAACATTAATGTCAAAAAAATGACAAAACAATGGAAAAAATGAGGTCAGTTGAATGTTCACACTTGTTCAAAACGACGATCTCAAACTTGAAAATGCTGAACTCAAAAAGAAACAAAGAGTTCTTATCGAAACAAACAGACGAGCTAAAAAAACACAGATAGAATCAAGTATCTCTTCTAAAACAAGTGGAGATCCTCGAGTAATACACACGACGAAATAGCCTGAGGATTTGTGGTGCCCTGGAAAATGGCGGCGACGAAGATACAGACGATATCGTCCTGAATCTGGTCAAGCATAAATTGAACATCGACATATTGGATATCGATTTAAATGGACTACGTGTTCGAGGAGCGCGAGGGTGTTTACGCGCTCAATCATGGTGAAATTTGCCAAGTACAGATAGTCCAGTGACCTTTAGCTCCAAAAATGGCAATGTTTGTGCACTTTTGGAAGCAAGCCTGAAATTTGGCAGATAGCTTGATATGACCTTGCTGATCAGTTGTGGCTACAGAAGCATCGACAGGTGACGCCACCTGGTGGCACAGGTGGGTAATCCGGCATAAACCGCACCAGGTTCCTTTAATGCTTTTCTTAGTGCTTACTCTAGGGCGTTGAAACTTACCACAATATATCTTGAAGTCATGCTCTATCAAGATGGCCTCTTTGATGGCATCACGTTGACGTCATATTTGAAAAAATGCATTTTTTCGGTCGATTTTTCGATGATTTTTTTTCTGATTCTAATTTTTTTAATTTATACTTTATTCTCCGATAATATTCCTACGAAGTAGGCTACCATTGCAAATTGTCCGGTAATGAGCGAGTGAGTGGGTGAGTGAGTCAGTCAGTCATTCAGTCAGTCCATCCGAATCCTTTCGTCGGCAAAATAAGGAGAACCGTTGACATTAGAACCTTGATTATTTGCATGAAGGTGCATTAGGGGACTGCTAACAGCAAGTTCTGAGCTGACCTACTTTTGATGAAAATTTCTGGTGATTTTTGACGAAAATTTCTTGACATGGCCAGTGCCCATCTTAATATAGGCAGGATTTCAACTGGGGTGGGGTTTCCAAGAGTTCAGTTCGCGTCGGAGTCCTAATGCCTTCCCTACTTCGTAGGTCCTGTGACGTTAGTCACACTGCTCATGTTGCATTACAAATTAGGAAATAATAATTTTGGGCACTTTTATTTTAAAACAAGTCAAATATTTTGAAGAAAAAAAAACGAAAGAAAACACGACTTTCCACTCACATCCGCATGGCCTCCATTTTGAGTTTGCCTGTGATCCTCCTATCGTGACTATATTCATGTAGCTGAAATATTGCGACGTTAAACCTTAATTCTCTCTCTCTCTTCTCGGAGATCGCTATATAGCTGAAATATTGCTGAACGCGACGTTAAACCTTAATTCTCTCTCTCTCTTCTCGGAGATCGCTATATAGCTGAAATATTGCTGAACGCGACGTTAAACCTTAATTCTCTCTCTCTCTTCTCGGAGATCGTTATATAGCTGAACGCGACGTTAAACCTTAATTCTCTCTCTCTCTTCTCGGAGATCGCTATATAGCTGAAATATTGCTGAACGCGACGTTAAACCTTAATTCTCTCTCTCTCTTCTCCGAGATCGCTATATAGCTGAAATATTGCTCTCTCTCTCTTCTCGGAGAGGTATGCAATGTAAAAATCTCGGATGACGTTGAAATCTGAACCCCTGACGGCCAGAATATGTATAGCCTAATATATAAGTGAGGATGATGGAACAACGACATAGTCTTCTGAAAGGACCTTCTCCAGGGAAGTTTCCAATCGGAAAACTGACCGAACTAGAGCTACTTATCGGTTGTCATACTACACATAACGTACAAACAGTAATCATGTATTTTTACAATAACATTTGTATCCATAACTGGTTTGAATTACCACCATTACCAAGTGTGTGTGGAATTATATTTGACTTACACATTTGTTTTAGAGATTACAAGCCAGGTGAGATCCGTTTAGTTGAAAATCACCTCAATTATGAGGCATTCATCAGCTGAAAGATATACAATTTGTTCTTGCATAATCAGATTGCGCTTGCACGAATCAAGTAGGTGAACTTACATTTTCCTACGAATTAGGCTCTCATTTGCAAATTGTCCGGTAATGAGTGAGTGAATGAGTGAGTGAGTCAGTCAGTCCATCCGAATCCTTTCGTCGGCAAAATAAGGTGAACCGTTGACATTAGAACCTAGATTTTTGGCATGAAGGTGCATTAGGGAATTGTTACCAGCAAGTTCTGAGCTGACTTACTTTTGATGAAAATTTGACCTACTTAGGTGACCTATAACATTACGCTTGGAACCCCAAGTCATCTTCCTCACCCTACTTCGTAGGTCCTGTGACGTTAGTCACACTACTATGTGATACATTTACAAAAATATGAAGACATATGTCGATATATAAATTAAACCATTTGGCCAAAATTAGGAAAGTAAATATGAAAATATGATTGGGAAAGGGTGCTAAAAATATAATTCGGGACTGTTAAGTGTTATTGAAATGCGTGTACCGGTACGTAATTAAACTGGCAGGATAAATACATTGTGACACTCCCTTTGAACAATCGAGAGTGTGAAGTCTCATTTCGGCAGAGAAATAGAAATATATAAACCCAGTCATTTCTATTGCTATGAATAAATATGAAATGTACAGCTGGAATGCATGCATCCTTATATATATATATATATACAATCGTCGCTGTGTTGTATGTAAGTTAGATTAAAGATTGTCGGGAGTAATTATGAAATGTACGATCAGGAAAGGGGGGCTAAATATATCCATCAAATTATAACACAGGAGTAAAATATTCGGTCTTATTTAGGCCAGGTGAGATCTGCCTAGTTAGATATCATGTTGGTCTAGCTTAGTTTTCATGGCACGTTTCATGGTTTTATTTTACATCACGCTCTGATTCTTTTGTATCTATAATACCGCTAAGCCGGTGTGGAGGCTAGGAATGTCTGGTGGCTAAGTGTCCGGGTCCTATCTCCCAACCCAGCTAGGACACTTTTCTCCATATTGGGGACAAGTGTCCGTCCTTGGTTGCAAAAGAAAAGGATATGAAAAGGGACACTAAATCACCAGGACATTCTTATCCATCACATCGGTGATATGACCGGCCGTATGATCATGCCATCCAATATGTCCACTTGAATATCTACAATAAAGGCGTAGCCTGATACAAGGGAGAAACAGAGGATTAATGTCGTGTTCAGCAATATTGTGAAGCACAGTGAAACATATTCTGCATTCCAGCTATTCATTTAATGTTACATAATTGGAAATACGCGCATAAAATTTTTGTATATTGGTGAAAGCGTTATACGTAGGATAAATGGCATGCCACATGAAATATGTTATCTGATGAAAAATACCATACAATAATGACAAATAATTTTCCGTCTTTATACGGAACTGTCTGTGGTTATGTTTATCATTGCATGCAGTTGCGAACTTAAAACATTGTACATATCCAACTGAATCTGTCTATTATTTATATGTTATATCTTTGCACTGCCTTGTACGGGTGTATGCAATAAAGAATTGAATTGAATTGAATTGAAATATGTGAAAGGCAAATGTTCCCATGTTAGTTTCAAATTGTTTATTGTAAACGACAAATGACTCCCACCCCCAAACCCCATTTGCATTTTTGGACTAATTTATCACCTAGTTTTCATAGCCTGTTCATTTGCATAGATCATTATAATAAGTTTTATGTTACTTTATTTGTGATTTTATTTAGCTAGTTGTGGTATTTGAGAACGATTCTCGCTCTTGTTTGGCATATTATATTATCTGAAGCCTACATTTCTCACTAAATAATATTAAATATCACGTGGCCTCGGATGGTGTGTCTTTTACGAGGCCAACTCTTGTCTGCTGTAAAAGTTATGGGTTTCGGTTATAACCTGCTATATGTTCATATTTTACAATCGGGCATGGAGTGTGAAAGCCACTAAAGTAGTAAAACTGAAAACAAGCTGCGATACAGTTCCGGACATGAAGTTTCCATTGTTGAACTTACCTGGATTCTTCGAGTCCACTGATTGTTTTTCGTCCTCTGTCTGTGTTTTCTCCTGCAAACGTCAACCTTGCATGCAGTCTATTGATACTTTCACTGCCTATAATAGGTACCAACCGGGGTCCCAATATCACACTCCATCTACATGTATCACCGTGCGTTTTTTATATACAAATCAATCAAACGCTTTAAATCATTCGTGCGAGCGCGTTTATATACCCATGCCTTTTCTCAAACTATTATTAGCTGACAATGTATATAAATAAATCCAGGTCCTCCAAAATTGTCTATTGTTCGCCTTAATGTCAACAGCTCGCGTCGTAAATTACACTTACTGGATGCAGAAATGACCAGCTATGACGTACTCGCCGTTACTAAATTAGATAACACGATAACAAATGACTCTATATTAGGTGGAGAGGCTATAATTTTCCCCCAATACGAAAAGACAGAGTGGACAGTTATTTGTGATGAGATGTCTGATATTCGTGTCCCCAACTTTGATTTGATCTAGATCTTATTCTCCTAATAATGATATTGTTCATGATGTTAGGTGATAATATGACTTTTTTTTTGGCGTGTACCTCGCCAGGTTAGGGCGGTCCCGCTCTCTAAAACGGAGGTAAAAAGGTCGTTTTTGCTCAATAACTTTTGATTCCTTCTTGACCTACGCATCAAAATTTCAGGCGCATTGATTTATCTATTGTTTCATGTCATGAAATTAATTTGCCATATGAAGAACCAGCCAATGTTGTTTAAACAGCGCGAAAGATGTTTAGTCTATTATTATGCAAATTAGATAGATGACAATTTACTTTTTTACTACCATTTAATGCGGATAGATATGTCTGTATATGCGCCTCAAGAGGATTCTGCTGAATTCATTATGTGAACTGATTTATTGACCGAGAACGACCCTTTTTACCTCCATTTTAGAGAGCGGGATTCCCCTAACCTGCTCACTATGCATAAGCATTGTAGATCCGAATACAGCTGTAAACCTCCTGAACCGTGACATTGGCAAAATTTCGTCATGGTCAAATACCTGGCTTGTGAATTTCAGTGTCGATAGAACATTCTTCGTATCATTTTCAAATAAAAATAACCAACAGAATCAATCTGCACTGTTTATGCACGACGGTTCTATTACAGAAATATCGTCACACACAAATCTGGGCAATATATTCCAGGGCACTGGTCGCTGGGACATACATATCAATAATTTGCTTGAAAACCTTATTTTTTTCAGAAGTTTGCTGTATAGATTATCACGTACGAGGCAGCATTCCTCCTTTATTCTGCCATTTATTCAGAATTCCTCCTTTATTCTGTTCGACTATGCTGATGTGGTATGGGATAATTGTTACACCTGTGAGCGATGCATACCAGCTTAATTAAACTTATGAATATTATCATCAAACAATCCAATATGAGTGAAATAACCTTAGTGTGACATTAATCCGAATTCCTCTCCCTCAATTAAACATTCTAAAGAATTCTTCCATTCAGTCCCGGCACAATGTCTCCATCTTCATTTGTTGTAATATTAATGAAATATAAATCGACTCATCGAGGAAATGCACGTCAACGTTTGGCCCTGGGCACTATGACCAAGGCATCACCCCGTCTATAAATAAGGTATGGTCACAAAGTCAAACAGACACTTCTGGTAACATCGCTTCAATTCCTATTCATAATACAGTATTATATCATCAACATCGCTATTCCATTCATAGTATAGCATTATAGCAGTGAGTTCAAGGTGAAAATCGATTTTCACTGCCGAAGCCAAAGCTTTATTGTTAGCTTTAGAAGGTATCGGGTCTACTAAAGGGGAAAAATACATCATATTCTCAGATTCACTGTCCTGCCTTCAAGCGATTGAGTGGAACTTCAACTCATCCCACCATTTTGAACATTTTACAATTATATGATCGTAGATTTCATTAACATGGCAGTGTGACTAACGTCACAGGATCTACGAAGCAGGGTTTAATATGATTTAAGTGTGTACTCTAGAGATGACTGGGGGCCCTATGTGCTACCGTGAGAGAATTTATATAGCAGTCTCTAATTGACAGTGGGTACTACTAACTTTCCCAGATGTCACCGCTGGTGAGTCATTAGCGCAGCAACTATTATCGCCCTCAGTTCCTTTTACCCTGGACACTGATCAGCCCAGCAGTACAGCACGAGGTCAACCATCCAAGTCTTGACCGGGCTCAAAGTCGCTTAACTTCGGTGATTTTACGAGAACCGGTGTGTCCAACGTGATATGCCGTATCAGGGAACCTTCAAAAGTCACGGTGAAACATACAGCCAAGGGTTCCCGATGGGCATGACAGTGCACTCGCTGAGCCATCAATAAATAATAAAAAATAATTATAAATCAAATTTTCATCAGAATTCGTTCAGCTCAGAACTTGCTGCCAAAAATCAAGGTTCTAATGTCAACGGTTCTCCTCATTTTGCCGACGAAAGGTTTCGGATTGACTCACTCATTACCGGACAATTTGCAAATGGTAGCCTACTTCGTAGGAACAGATTGATATTGTGTTTTGTTGGTTGCCCAGCCACGTTGGCATCAAAGGAAATACTGAATCTGATGAAATGGCTAAGGCAGCCCTAGATAATGAGGTTGATCCTGTTGGAATCTCATAAAGCTATTTCAGACCCTCTATCTGTACTTATGTGAGAAAGCTGTTTCAATCTTTATGGAAGGCTGTGAATAATAACAAATTTTATGAGTTAAAAAAAACTGTTGACTATACTCATCTGAACAGCCAGAAACATTTCGATCAAGCCATGATCAGGCGATGTAGAATCTGTCATATATATGCACGATTAACTTAAGAACGTTTACCAAAAAAAAAGAGCCAGTCCAAAGGTGTATTCCATGCCACGAAGATCTCACAGTGAAACATATTCTTATCGACTGTATAGATTTCAAGATTGTAAGAGATTCTTTTTATCGAGCAACTACTTTATAAGATCTTTTTGGTCGGGTAAGGGAGGACTATATTTAGGCTATTTGAGAGAAATCGGTGTGTCTCTCTCGTCGCTAATAACCATAATACTCCCTCTCTCTTTCCCACTTTTCCGAGTATAGCATAGTATTATATTATAAATGTAAGTATTACGTACATTACGTAGTATTATATTATCGATATCACTATTTCGTACATAGCATAGTATTATAGCGTCGATAACACTAATCCGTGCATTTCATAGTATTATATACTGTCGTTCTCCGAGTCCTCATGTAAGACCCCTACCCCTAGCACAAAATTCAACAAACTCTTTTTGTGGTGGTGTCGACGAGCGCGGTATTGACAATCACTTTCGGGGACTCTAACCCCACACATTCTCCATGGCAGACTCTAACCCGACACATTATCCATGGGGAACTCTAACCCCACACATTCTCCATGGGGGACTCTAACCCCACACATTCTCCATGGGGGACTCTAACCCCACACATTCTCCATTGGGGACTCTAACCCCACACATTCTCCATGGGGGACTCTAACCCCACACATTCTCCATGGAGGACTCTAACCCCACACATTCTCCATGGGGGACTCTAACCACACACATTCTCCGGGGGACTCTAACCCCAAACATTCTTCACGGGGGACTCTAACCCCACACATTCTCCATGGGGAACTCTAACCCCACACATTCTCCATGGGGGACTCTAACCCCACACATTCTCCATGGGGGACTCTAACCCCACACATTCTCCATGGGGAACTCTAACCCCACACATTCTCCATGGGGGACTCTAACCCCACACATTCTCCATGCGGGGGACTCTAACCCCACACATTCTCCATGGGGACTCCTAACCCCACACATTCTCCATGGGGGACTCTAACCCCACACATTCTCCACTGTGGGGGAACTCCCCTAACCCCACACATTCTCCATGGGGACTCTGGCTCCACATTCTCCATGGGGACTCTAACCCCACACATTCCCCATTTGGGACTCTAACCCCACACATTCTCCATGAACGACTCTAACCCCATACATTTTCCATGGGGGACTCTAACCCCACACATTCTCCATGGGGGACTCTAACCCCACACATTCTCCATGGGGGACTCTAACCCCACACATTCTCCATGGGCGACTCTAACCCCACACATTCTCCATGGGGGAGTCTAACCCCACACATTCTCCATGGGGGACTCTAACCCCACACATTCTCCGGGGGACTCTAACCCCAAACATTCTTCATGGGGGACTCTTACCCCACACATTCTCCATGGGGGACTCTAACCCCACACATTCTCCACTGGGGACTCTAACCCCCACACACACATTCTCCATGGGGAGACTCCCAGGAGACTCTAACCCCACACATTCTCCATGGGGGACTCTATCCCCACACATTCTCCAGGCGGGGGGGGGGGGCTCTAATCCCACACATTCTCCATGGGGGATTCTAACCCCACACATTCTCCGGGGGACTCTAACCCTACACATATCCCAGAGAACTCTAACCCCACATATATTTCGGGGAACTCTATCCCCACACATATTTCAGGGGACTCTAACCCCACATATATTTCAGCATATATTTCCAGGGAGGCTTAAATTAAGCGATCGTTGTCGCATCGACTTGTATTGTAGACGAGAATTGTTAAACTGAGACTCTTTCCCCCTTATAAACACATATAAGGCGCTCGACTGAAAACAGTTCACAGTCGGAGCTACATGTGTATGCTCACGTCTTTCATCCATGGAGAAAGAAGTTTCCTTTTAATTCATTCCATTCAACCAAAGGAAACTATGTATGTCACTATTCCGTACATAGAATAATGTTATAGCATCAATATCACTAATCCGTGCATAGCATAATATTCTGATATTAATACTTCGTGCATAGAATACTGTTTTAACATCGATTCGCCATTCCGTGCATAACATAGTATTATAGCTTATCCATCATTATTTCTCGCATAGCATATTCATGATATTATTATAATATCAATATTCTGTGTATAGCATATTATTATGGTATCGGTATCGCTACACCGTGCGTAATATCACTATTCTGGACATAGCATAGTACTATAGTAGAAATATCAATCTTCCACGCATAGTACTATAGTAGAAATATCAATCTTCCACGCATAGCACAGTATTATAGTATTGATATCACTATTCCATGCATGGCATAGCTCTGTACACTTGATATAATTAGTCCGTGCATAAAATAGCATTTTTATCTCGATATCACTATCCCTTTTATAGCGTAGTAATAAACTATCAATATCACTATTCTGTGCATTGCTTAGTATTATAGTGTTGATATTACTACTCCGCGCACACCATAACATCATACCATCGATATCATGTCGATATCGATATTCCGTGCATAGCATAGTATTATAGGATCGATAGCGGTACATGGCATAGTATTGTACTATCGATATCACCGTTCCTTGCGTTGCATTGTATTATAGTATCGAGATGATACTACGTGCAACGCTTATTATTATAGTATTGATATCACTATTTCGTGCATAGAATAGTGCTATAGTGTCAATATCACTATTCCGTGCAAGAACAGTGTTATAACATCGATATCATCTTCGTGCATAGCATAGTATTATAGCGTCGTTAACACTATTCAGGGCATATAATAGTATTATAGTATCAATATCACGATTGCGGGCATAGCATAGTATTGTTGTAGAGATAGCTTTATACGCTCGTTAATGTTAATCCCTGGTATAGTGAAATAGATCGTACATGCCAGTCGATTGCCTCATCCGGGTTACTTCCGAGGCAACTGCTCTAAACCGGTTTTGGCCCGAGGCTAGAACTTCGGAAATCTCCGGTGCATGCTCTGAGATCGTCAGACTGGGTTGAGATTTAGAACGAACAAGACGCATATATAGAATTCGGGCTGGTTGGAGGGAAGATTTTAATGGGGGATATTTTAGGCCTATATCGTGCTAGGTGTTGCTAGGCGGGGCGCACTTATTTCTACGACATCTGGCGTCAGATTAAAAAATTAACTTTGTAACGGTTGAGGGCCAATTTACGCCTGTAAACCAGACTGCGAAAATCTCGGTAAAAAAACGCGGGGTGGAAGTCGGCCTTTTGTCCTCTCACTTCGCGTTCCCCACCTTCCCTGTTTTCTTGGCCGGCTTTGCACAGGTTGAGTGTATGTAGAATTGTTTTACCGGGAGTCGGTCATCCTGATATTGGGCTATTCTGGTCGCGATAATTCTGTATAAATCCTTTCACGGCTGGCAGGCTGTGTATTGTGTTAGACAGGTTTTTTTGTCTCGGCTGATAGGCTAGCTACGCGATGGTGAAGTTTGACTGTGTATGATCACATCGGTCTGTGTGATATACATGTAGGGGTCGGTTAGCCGTTTTCCCCGTCTTTCGATATGAAACTAGTCGTGTGTTCAGTTCAGTCCATGCTATCAAATATTTTTCTGGTATATAACCGGCTGAGCTTGCTAACATTTCTTGTAAACAGTGTAGGCCTATCGGTCGTATGCATTCAATAAACTTCGTGTCGCTGTATATACAGTACCCGTATTATTAACCTGTGACAGGCGCGCTGTGTTATTATAGTACGGCCAATGCGGTATAATTTAGCACTGTCAACAGCATATATAGATCTGTGTAATGTGGCAATTAATTGTTTCGCCTCTTTGAGAGACTCGATATGCTCAATTCGGTCCGTGTTATTAAACATATTCCTGGTATTTAGCCAGTTGAACTAGTCAACAGTTCTTGAGTGGATTTACTCTATTCATTTATTGCATTTGGTGTCGTCGTATATACAGCATTATTGTCCTGTGATAAACGCGAAGTGTTATTAGTAGTGGCATTTTGGCCGTTCGTGGTCAATAGATTGGTAAAAACCGGACAAATTGACTCGGTGATATTGAATAATTTGAGCCTGGCAGGGTTATACAATTTTCAAATATTTTTACTGGGTTATCATATAGAGCTTGTATATTGGGGAGATTAAAAATTTTATGGAAGTTTTTGTCCATTGTCACTCCAGGTGTTACTGTGTGGTGTTGTCTATGTGTTTCTGTACGATTGAATTGTATTGTTTCAGAGATTGATTTTTGTGTGAGATTTCTGCTATGTGTTAGTATTGATGGGTCTTTGGATTGGGATTGGAGATTTTGTCGACGTTTATGAGAAATCTGTAGTTTGAATACAATTGTGCGTTAAAAGTAAATGCTAAGATTGTTCGCTGGTCAATGTGACTTTGTCTTCTGCTAACTTTTTCCCGTCCTGATAAAAGCGAAACCCGTTTTTTCTGTTTCAAGATATATATATATACATTTTTGAACGGTTTGTCGGCTGTCAACTGGTCGGCTAAATAATATATATATATATATTGCCTACATTTTGGTTGTCCAATACATGATTCTGATTGCTCAGTTGGCATTATCAGTCATGCGAGCCACATTCATGGCGACACCATGGTGTTGTCGCTGCCATATATTATAGTATTCATGGCGAAGCCATGGTGTTGTCACTGCGACAATAGTAATCCGACTTCCTTCAATCCTTTTGAATTGAGTTAATAATTTATATATCCTGTCTGTTTTCTCCCTTCTCTTGGATCAGTTTAGGAAATTAAGCTATGAAATTTAATCGAATGGGAACTGGCCTATGCTCATCATTGAGGGGTCTGCGTTATTAGCTCCTCGATGTGGTCGAGTTTAAAATCTAGTTTGTATTCTGTGTTGTATTCCTCCAGGCACGGGAAACTGTGTTAATTTAAGATTTATTTATGTTGAACACAGGTGGCCTGACTTTGTTTTCCGGGCGCAATTGATAATTGATTTTTTTTTCTCCCCCAGTCCCACCCTGGGTTTCTTTAGTGCCCTATTCATAATTAGTTGTAAATTGAAATAGTGCAAGATTAACAGAGAAGCTGCAACAGCGTGTTGACTGTGTGGTAACACGTGTTGCATCTTGTAATATGGGTCTTGTTCTTTTTCTTTTTCGCTAATGGATATGGCTGATTAGTCGAACTAGAACGCGTTGACTGCGGTAACGCGCGTGCATTAGGTTCATTTAAGTGTTTCATTATTTTGAGCATGCATATGTTTAAACATTTTTACATTCACTGAGTATGAGGAGTTGACACTGCTATTTATTTTGGTGTAAGATTTGGTGTTTTGTAGTGGACATACCGATGTGGGCTGTCTTTCATTTGCTTCAGTGAGTTTCTAGAAGGAAACTCACTGAAAGTCTTTGATATATTTGAATTTATTTGACTAGATTTTGATTGGGTATTCCTTATTGTTTTGGACTTGTTTGCATATACCGTATATCGTTCCACTTTTGTTAACATGGCAGATTTAGGGCCCATTGATGTGTCAGTGGCTACAGAGGAGGCACTGCAAAAATTGAAAGGGGTGGGGAGTAGTCGAAGTGCACGTGTGGTAGCCTTGCAGGAAGAGGGCAGGTTGGTTAGTTTTAAGCATTTTATGCAGGCGACTCAGTTTAGTGCCGGGCATGTAGCCGATCTAGTGCTAGATGGGCAGATAATAGGTTTAGACTTGTCGGGAAGTCCGGAATATATTAATGCTTTAGTTGACCGTCGTCTTGAAGAAATCATTGGATCATGGAAAGTTGAAATAACGGCTCAAGTAAATGCATTGGATGTAGAAATGGGCCAGTTGCATGACGATGTCAAGGCATACGAGCTTCAGATAGGCCAGTTGGATGAGAAAATAGTGGTACAATGTCAACAACTAGGTCAACAAGTAGGACAAGTAAACACTCGAATAGGTCAAGTTGATGGTAAGGTGAAGCAAGTTGATGGTAAGGTGGAGCAAGTTGATGGTAAGATGAAGCAAGTTGGTGGTAAGATGGAGCAAGTTGATGGTAAGGTGAAGCAAGTTAATGATAAGATGGAACAAGTGGGTTTAGATATGAGGACTGTTGTTACATTGCTTAGTGCTCCAAGTAGGGAAGGGTCAGAGATTTCATCACATGCGACGTCTGAACAGACAACGGGGGACGCTGGTCAGGCGGACCCAACTCCTGTTGTTGTAAATAATAGACCTGAACAATTGATTGAGGGTGGGGGAGAGACTGCAAATCAACTGAATGCAGCCCCTGTTCATCAAAATGAACCACATGTTCAAGTAAATGCACCAGCTGCCCTTCCCGAACCCCCATGTCCACTAGATCTAAATGGAACAGCAGGACTGGACGCTGGTCTGGCGTTTCCAGACGACACTAGGGATGTCAATCAGTTACCGCCCAGTGGCCACACTTTAGCTCCGAACTTCCAATGCCCAGTAAATCGGAATGGATTGTTTTTGGACAATGCTATGGTAGGGGGGCAATATCTCCAAGGGGATATAGATAATGAGAATCTGACCGATGTGTCCGTTACTGATACCGAGGGGGAGGTTGAGGCCTCTCCTAGTAAATGTAGCGAATGCTCGTCCAGATCGAGATCAGCTGAACGACATGTATCCCGAGAACGCTACCGTAGCCAAAGTCCCCGGCTTCCCAAGACTTTAGTGTTTTCAGGGACCAGAGGGGACTGGGTTCCATTTAGGGTTAAATTTAAGTTGGAAGCTGAAAGTAGACAGTGGAATAAAACCAGTGTCTTAAGAAATTAAAGGACTGTATTCATGGCGATGCCATGGTGTTTTACAGCTATCAATCAGAGGCAGTCAAAACCTCGTTTGATATGCTCCTCAAAGCAATGGAATGCCATTATGATAGTAGGGAACCTCCGCGTGTAGTTAGGCAGCGGTTGCAGGCGGAAGTGCAGGGTTCCGAGGATACTTTAGAGGAGTTTGCTTTCAGATGCGCTAGGTTGGCAAGGGACGGGTATCCGAATGCACCGGAAAAGATTATTGAGTCAGTAGCGGTGGAACATTTTCTCAAGGGATGCAGGGCAATACTGGCTGTGATATTTGCTATGGAAAAGAGCCCCACAACAATCTCAGAAGCCTTGCGTTATGTGAACTCCTCACGATATAATCTGAGGGAGTTGGATTTTCAGACGGTTACATGTAGAACTGTTAATGTTGATTCAGTGGGGGAGGCTTTTCCTGATGCTTGTAAGGCAGAAGGGGAAGGGATAACCCAGCTAACAATTTAACGTTGTCAGAACGTTGTGACAACGTTACACTTTCGTTGTGGCAACGTTGTGGTAAAACGTTGTAGCAACGTGATCTTGTGGAGTTTTGTAGATGTTCCCTAACGTTGTGGTTGGACGTTAGAATTTAACGTTATGATAACGTTGTGAAACTTTTGTTGTGACAACGTCGTGGTAAAACGTTGCAGCAACGTGATCTTGTGGAGTTTTCTAGATGTTTCCTAACGTTGTGGTCGGACGTTAGAATTTAACGTTATGATAACGTTGCGACACTTTTGTTGTGACAACGTTTTGGAAAACGTAGTAAGAGTTTCCTAGATGTCACCACAACGTTGTGATCGAACGTTTTGATAACATTTTCAAGAATATTGACAATGGAACTGGTATCTTGGGTTCACCCACTTAAAGTACAACAGGCATAAATCTGGAAAAAATCCCTTTTAATCACTTTAGGTCAAAAATTCGGTATGTACGGTAACCCTTTCCAGGATTTATTCCTCTTCTTCTACACCTCCAACCCTCACCCCTTCAATTTGTATTGAAACATCCTCAATTGGCGAGGTAATTTCGAACTCGTAGCACTGAATAGCACTGAATAACAGTTGAAGCAACACAATTCTTAGGTAAAGAGGTGATTTATTGTAATTAATTTGGAAGCTGGCAATCTCCTCCCCCTATCAGTTCTTTAAGTATGCTCCGACCAACAATAAAGCTTCAAACAGAAGTCCAGTCAGAATTTCACGAATTTCCAGGATTAGATATCCGCTGGAGCCCTGAGTATTTAACGTTGACGTTCTTCATCAGATGTGGACAGATCGGACAGGTTCTCATTGAACTGTTCCTTGGTGCCATTGCTCTTCTTCCCAGCGGCTGTCTTATATTTTGGTATATTCAGTGTATTTGCAATCGCTTCCTCTATGTCGTCTACCTTGGCGGGAACTTTTGCCTTTCATCCCCTTAAGGCTGTAAAAGCACCGCAGCGTGTTGGTCCCCAGTTACCCCGGCATTCTTCTGATGTTTTCTCCGATATTTACGCCGCCTAATGTACTGAGGTGAAAACCTGAAAAATAGAAAACAACACAAAAAGATGCAAAATTGTAAAAGGCAAAACCGGACCAGCTAGAGCAAACATAGCCGGTTTAAAGATGTACACATTTTGTATACTTTAATGGGTGACATTTAAATTACATGTATTTGACTGTCTAGGGACAAGATCAATAGGCCTATGCTTTAACAATCCACATTTTTTATATAAATATATATGTCCCCCCCCAACCCACGAATGGAATTACCGCGTCTGATGCTTGGTGGACTTCCCAAATGCATGCTTTAGTCATTTGCCCTTATAATTTGTTCAATCTTCTGCTATATTGGTCTATCGGCCAGACCCGCCCAAGCCAAAGCCGCTCAATGACATCGGATAGTTGATTAATGAAATAGTGTTTTGCATTTATTATGTTATCACGATGTGTCATATTTATAATTTCATCCCCCTGAATAATTTCCTGTTCGCGCAGAAACATACCGTGCTTGCAATCACAACCAGCGACATATTTAACGTCACCGTCTAGTGCCGTCAGGTTTTGCGCTGTAGGAAGCTATATGTTCATCTGTTTTTTTTTCAAGGTATAGGAGTAGTATTATGTGTATAGGTCTGTATGTTTTTAGTATCGGTCTGCTCTTTGTAAGTATATCGGTGTGCATTGGTCTGTGTTGGACTGTATGATCTAACGGTCTGTAAATTTTAGGAGGATGGGTCAATTAAATGGCACTGGTTTAGCATATTGACCTCGATGCATATGGTGGTATAGTATACTTTGTATGCTATATTGTTATCGCATGAGCCATTTCAAACCTATTCCTTAAATTATTACTCTCTTAAATTATTAGATTGGAATTAGTGACCAATCTGTTTCGATTGAGAATCAATCTATTAGATTGAAAATTCCAACGGTTGATCAGGATATATTAGATTGAATTTCCAGTCTACGCTAGATTCATTGTGTTCTTTGTTAATCTAATAGATTGAACTGAAAGATTGACACTTTAATCCGAGAAGATTGGAACCTGGGACAAGATCTAATCTTCACAGATTTTAAAAGCCAATCTTTCCGTTTGATTGAAATTATTTTCACCAATAGTCACCAATTCAAATATAATTATTCAAGAGAGTATTATAATAGGATAAATTACGCCTGCGGACAATGTATATATTAATTAGTGTTTCATCTCTTTATTTTTATAAAATAAGTACCTAATAAATCAGCCTGCGAGGGATCTTTGGATCGTCCTTCAATGAAAGTGACAATAGTAGGCCTACGCATGCGCACATATCTTGCAAAATTTTGATTAAACAGTATGCGATTAAAAGGATTCTATATTACTGTGTATAGTAATAATTGTTAATACATCTACATACATAATCTCGCAGATAGGCCCCATCAGGAATATTATTTAATATCTGGAATCTCAATGAAAGCATGAAATAAAACCTGATGAAAACCATACCCCGGAAATATGGGAAGGGAAAATGTAACATAAACCCTAATAGTGCCATTCACATACTCCCCAAACACGTTACCATAGTATTGGAAATTATATTTCAGTCTGAATTCCGTTCCGACACAATCCGGTACAATATAATACAAGAATCTTTATCAATTTATATTATCAATTCCAAATGACATACTCGTATAAAAATTGTACTCACCCTCAGTAGTAAGAACAGCAGATAGAAAGCAAATCTTTGAATATGACGGTGGTTGAAAGATGGCAGGGAAATGAGCTGGTTGGAGATATCATGGAGGCTATCTTTAGTAGGCTTCATGCAGATATGTTTGGTCAATGACTGAGACAGCGATAGACTGAGACCAAAGTTACTGATTTCAGGACTTGACCATCTGGAAGAAATCATCCACACAAAGACATCTTGGATCTCCCGCCTTTTTGGTCTTACAGGGCAAATTAGGTAGGTTAAATATAGCCACACTTGGGTCATACTTTGTATCCAGTAAAGAACTAAGCCTGCCTTCATAAAAAATATATATACATGGCTACAGCCAGTATATTTAAGTACAAAGTTGACACCCAGCCATCCACCCATGCACTCGTTTACATGTCAATCTCAATGAATAGATTTGAAAGGCATTGGTTACAAATTAATAATAGGTAGCTGAAATCAATCCTTTAGTTCTGCCTCAATTGCATGTACCCTATTATTATTATGCATTTTTTGCATCCAAATGATGAATGGTTGAACTTAGAAATCGAAACCAGAATTAATGATTTATGGGCAAATTATCTATAAAAATTTGACTGAATATTATAAAGCCTACAGAGGCTAGAACCGGGGTATCCAAAAGTTCCATTGTTTTCTAAATTAGATCTAATGGAAAACATGACGTCCTTGTAACGTCACAGCAATGTAATGAAACAACGTCCCTAAATAACTTATACACAACGTTTTGACAATGTTCACCGCGAACGTTGCTGGAACGTTAGGCTGAAACGTCCGTGTTTTACGTTACTGCAACGTTGTGGTAACGTTAATTCTGACCTGACCAAACCACAACTTTCCCACAACGTTGTGAAAACGTTGTGTGTTAGCTGGGAAATAAGAGGTCCCCTCGCCGTCGGTCATCGCGACCCTTCCGTCCACCGCGACTCTGTTACTCGTGCCGTAAACCCGGCCGCATAAGCCGTTTTTGTCCTACTAGACATGATTTAGATGGGTGGGCTGAATTAGCAACTGCAAATGACGGGGTGGGGTCGTCCACTGGAGACGAGGCAGGTGTTACTGAACTTACTGCAGCAGTCAGAGATGTTAATCTGTCTCGTTCCCAGGGGTGGGCGATGTCCATTCCAGTTAAGGTTGGGTCTGTGCCGGTGACTGCTGTGGTAGACACAGCCGCCCAAGTCACCGTCATGAGTGAACATCTATTTGCTAGGTTGGGTCTTCAGGGGTTGTCGTCTTCGCCTATTCGGTTGACTGGTGCCTTTCGAGGAATGACCAGTATGGGAATGCTAGTTCGGCATGTCCCGTTATCCATCTCCGATTTTCACTGTATTGGAAATATAGTGGTGGCACCCTTGGTTGACGACCTGTTGCTAGGCTTCGATTTCCTATCAGCCTATGGATGTGTTGTAGATTTTAGGGATAAAACCTTGGTTATTGGAGACACCAAGGTTTTTGCAGTTTGAATTTTTATGAAATGGTGACTTGTCCAATGTGGGCTCCATTTCGCTCTGCCAGTAACTGATAAATGGTGAAGTTAGTTGATGGGCCATTGGTGACGCATTTTGTGTATGCGTCTGAAGCGATGTAGTATAGTGTCAGCTTGTTGGAGATATATGGTTGTGTACCATCATGTGTATGCAGTGATGGATATATTGTATTTGGTTTTGATTTTCTGTGTGAAATTATCCTATTTGGGGGTTGATTTGGTTTTGTTGTACAGGATGTTTTTTGAGGCATTGTGGAATTCAAGAAAAAAAATACATAAAATTCTAGACCCAAATCGTTCGTAATGTGTTCTGTAATGTAATGTGTATTTTGGAACTATTGGGGTGTGTTGGAGAACTCTGGTGTGTAGTCGGAAGTTGGATGTTGTTTGGAAATTGTGATGTTTGCTGCGGCGTTATACGTGTAGTGTGTTATGGGAGTATATTATGCGTTGTGATGAACTAGGTGTTGATGTAATCTGTGTGAGGGAACCGGGTGCTGGACGCCTGGGTTCGATGGTTGCTGTGTGATTAGATAATTTCTGTGTGTGAAGATTCTGTGTGGTATATATACGCGTCACTCGCGTTTCTATGTGACTTCTATTGAGATTGTATAACTGTGTGTTGTTTGTGGGGTTTTCTGTGTGTGATAAGCTGTGTGACTGACACGTTTATGTGATGAAGTTAATATATGGAGTGACATGGAGAAGATATGGTACGATAATAGTTAGTGTGGTTAGCCATGTCGGAGGCTTGGGGTTAAAGGAGAAGAGTACCGGTCCTTCTCTCCCCCCATGTCTTCGCCATGGACCCATGGTGAGAGTTGTCTATCCGACATCTTGCTCTGTGTGTTATGATTTATTGTGAATCCGGTGGGGCAGGATAGCTACCACTCGGAGTGAATACATGCGTCATTATTTGATTATAGTCTCAACCCTGTTCTAGTTATGAGCTCAACGATTTTGTGAGTGTGAGCTTGATATCTGTGGAGGTGTAGCAATTATGTTTCCTCTGCAAACATTCTCTCTGGTGGGTAGCCGTTTGCGAGAGCGTATGTACATTGGGATCAGTGGCGTGTAGTGCGCACACACGTTTCTGACTCTTCGTGCGTACGCCCTGGAAGGGCCCTTCCACTCGAAATTGTTGGCTGCTGACGAATGCAAGCCTTGAAATTATTAGGGGAGGGAGAATGGGGAGCTCAATATAGCCTGGACAGCTAGTAGAGGCTTGTTCCAGTAGTGGATTGTATGACGGATTGGTGCTTATTGCGGCCATGTAGCTGGTAGGCTAGCCTGCCAATTTATAGTCTAGATACCAGTCCTGGTTTGGATAATGTTCTCGTATTTATTGCGGCCATGTAGCTGGTAGGCTGGCCTGCAGAGTATATTTTTAAGAATTAAAGTGAGCAGTCCCATGCGGCCGATTGTATTTATTTGGGCCGTAAAGCTGGTAGGCTGGCCCGCCGATTATATTTTTGAGAAATAAAGTGATCGGTCCCATGAGACTGACCATTTGAACGAGATTTTTAGTGGGTTTGGGTGCAATTATAGACAGTCTGGTAATAAGACTGCACTAGTGGGATGGTTTACCATTTTATTGAAGTTGGATATTTTTAGAGAGTACTTTTGTACACTGCATGTTACGGATTTTGACACATGTGATATAACATGGAAAATTCACGTCTTTGTCTCGCGTTTTGGTAATTATTGGCAGCGCTAGAACAGTGGTTGCTTGCGACAGGAAGGGTTCTAGCTAGGCGAAGTAAGACTCTCGCCAAAAAGAAAACGGGGAGGGGTGTTGTAGAGATAGCTTTATACGCTCGTTAATGTTAATCCCTGGTATAGTGAAATAGATCGTACATGTCAGTCGATTGCCTCATCCGGGTCACTTCCGAGGCAACTGCTCTAAACCGGCTTTGGCCCGAGGCTAGAACTTCGGAAATCTCCGGTGCATGCTCTGAGATCGTCAGACTGGGTTGAGATTTAGAACGAACAAGACGCATATATAGAATTCGGGCTGGTTGGAGGGAAGATGTTAATGGGGGATATTTTAGGCCTATATCGTGCTAGGTGTTGCTAGGCGGGGCGCACTTATTTCTACGACAGTATTATAGTATCACTTAGAATTCTTCGTTTAGTATAGTATTATAGCATCGATATCACTATTCCTTGCTTTGTGTAGAAAAATAGTATTAATATTACGACTCTATACATAGTATAGGAGCATAGTATTGATATGATGTACATAGTATATTATTATAGGATCGTCGATATTTCGGTTCATATTTTCAGCTGATAAATCAAATCAAACAAAATACGTAGGCCGTCATTTTATAATTTACTACCGTACTCAGCTATTATAAACCTTTAACCAAACATACCGTACTCACATTGTCAAGTGTTGTCAGGAGCGGGCCGCAGTTAATATTTCCATAGCGCGAGTATGTACCAGTCGTCCACATGCAGATCCTGTGATGGAAATATTGTGTCTACCCCTAAGGAAATGTTATAAGGGATCAAGCAAACTCCAATTCTCGCTTCACATGCATTACAGTCCATGAACATTAATATTTCAACTATGCTCTGCTGTCGGAAGTCATACACACACAATCAGTTCATATTCCAATCTTATTAAGATATATATCTGCTCCTGTATCAAACCAGGCCATATTCGTATGCAGTGGCTTAAAATAAAATGTTTTAATATAGAATTGTTCACGGTCATGTTCTGCATAGATGTAGCGATACCACAGGTTGCGTGTCTATCTGAACAGAGTCCAATCATTGTATATCATTACCCATGATTGGCGTGGCGATTGTTGGCTACCGGAGACTGATATATCTACAGATAGCGGCGAATAATTATAAATAGACTCTGGTACTTTTGGGGATCTGTCCAGGCCTGGCGAGGAGCGTTTTCTTCGTAGAAAAGTGAAAATTTTGAAGAAAAATGACGAAAACATGATTTGCCTTGTACCCAGCATGGCCGCCATGTTACCAATTAGAACACATGATCTAAATAAAAGTGAACAGTTTAATGTAATAGACTGTCACCGAGCAGCACAAATAAATATTGATGAAAGCAAATATACACATCGCAGAAAAAATGGTAACATTTCTCTTATAACATGCAAAGCAGTTAGCATGTTAAATATACGCGATGAAGCCAGTAATATAAGCAGTCAAGCATTATATTGTGAATAGCAATCATGGCAAACAGGCTTGCAGGGTACATACTTACTAATACATGTAGTTTCATGCAAATTAACATCATAAATCACATGCATAGTCAGGGAACATGCAGGGCTAACTGAATATACATGTATCTACGCTTGCATGACGGGGGATGTACTTAGAAATAGAGTAAGAGTCCATCGACAACAGATCAACACATCTTCACTAAGGCATCTTAAGGAATAGCAAACATATTTCAGAATGTGCTAGTGATCTTGAAACGAGATTTAGTATTTTTTTTATAAAATGAAATCCGATGATAGTCAGGCGACAGACAAAGGAACAGTACTTCATTCAGAAGTTCAAATGTGAACTAAACTGTTAAAGTGCTAATGCAGCGAAATTTTTATTAAATAATTTGATTCTCTATTCTTTCATGAATAATTTGCTATATCCATGAGGAAAATCGGACAAGGAGAAGTTCTTATTTCAAAAGGAAAAGGGCGTGCAATTGTGCTCTGAAAAGTGCGACCGTTTTCATTGGCATTGTTTACAAATATGATGACGTCATAAGTATGACAGATGGTCAGCTTGAGTCTGGGCTCTGCATGGCGGACAGTGTTGGAGGAAGGCAAGCCCGTCCTCGAGGCCAATATACTGGTTTGTTTAATAAAATTTTTGAATTTAATGTTCACCAGAGAATTAAGTATGACAAGGGTTTATTATTAGACATACCTGTGAATGAATACAGACAATTTGTATGGACCTAATGAAGATACAAGCCCCGCATCCGCGACCGAGCAAAGCCTATACCGTGTGCAACCAGGCTAAATTGAATTCATTGCCATAGAAATGACTTCAAATTCCACTGAGCAGTTCCATTATTATTTTTATCTGGTCAAATTAATTACCTAGAATCTGGAGTCTATATAAATGTGTTTTGTATGATATTTATAAAATTTATCTGCCAGTGTCCGCATTTTGTTTGCCTGCAAGGCTGCATGAATGTATATGGCTGTACGGTGTATCACTTATCATTACACGGAAGGATTTCCAACTTCAGGAAAATAACGAAGATCGATCTTCATTATCCCCAGATTCTCAGACATATATGTTTTCTTCTTCCCATTACAATCAACTTTAAATTAGATCTAAAAACATAATATTATATGCTCTAAATTGGAATGAAAATCACGACGTCTGAAGTCCTCTCGCCGAGGTCCGCGCGCCAAAAGCAAAAACAACAGTCTTCGGTCTTCAATTTCACATTCCGGTTTTCTTGTGCAAAAAGTGAAGGCTTTATTAAGAATTTCTTCCATTCACTCTAGATCTATATTCTATTTGCATTTCACAATATGATCGGTTATGAAAGCAAATGTAAGCTGTTCATAAGTTTGTGCGGTACGAGAAAAGAAAAAGCCATTCAAAATTGTTGAATAATATTTTTTATCAGAATTTATATTTGTCTTATATATTTTTCTGTGCTATCGGTAAAATTATCTTGCACCTTCTCGTTTATTATCACATTAGACAATTTTTTAGCATTATGTAATTTTTTCGGAATAATGTTGAACTAATTTCATGTTTATTTTTTATTTCAGATACTCCCGAGAGACTCGTTTTTCAATGTTGTCTTTGAACTGTTTATTGAGTTTTGTTGTTGTTTGAATCTTCTTTAGTTGGAATGTTTGAAATGTTAGTTTTCTCGGTATGTAAACTTCAATTTAATATTTTACGTAGTATTTCTGAAATTATGTTGGTGCATGGCCTAGAGAAAGTTCTGTGCTCACTAATCTTTTCACTTACCCGGTTGCCGGCATGATCGTGTATTCAACATCCAGCCCCCTGTACAGACCTTTTGGTCTTTGATATATGTTGGCATTTTGTGGGAAGTTGATGCTGGGTCGACATCGGGCCTTACAGGCTAGTCTTTTGTGTTAAATGCCGTCATTTACATCTGACGACGATACAGCTCACCACTCTCTAATGTACGAGTTGTCACAGCGAAACAGCTCACCAATTACCAGTATACGAGTTGTCAGAGCATTTCCATCATAGCTCTCTAGATTTGTATCTAATACCGCTTATGCCGGTGCTAGGGGCCGTGTGGTCATATCATCCAAGTTGCCACATGAACAGGTACAATAAAAGCGTGCCTGAGATACAACAGATATCACGAATCGTTAGATTCTTGGTATGTGCTTTAGAATAGGTTAACCAGAAGACTATTCTGTGAAGTCATGTGACGCAGTCAGTATGTCGGCACCTCTTCCCACTTCCCTTATATGTGTTGTAACTCAGACGATACAAACTTTGGAGATTTTTAAAATAATTTCTAGGGGAATATTTTTGATGACCAATAATTGCATAGACAGAGTTTGGAATATATTGTGAGTTTCGACAGTATTTCGACAGTATTAATTGATAAATCCACGAAAACCCCCGTTCCCTCCTATGTGAATCAGATATTATTAATTGACTGTGTATGTTATTACCCGAATACAGTGTAAAACGGCCTGTCCATACGTCATGTCGAACCCGACTTGTATTGGCCGAGTTGTATTGGACGAGTTGAAAGCTGTATTGGCCGGGTTGAATGTTGTGTTGGCCGAGGTGAACGAGTGCAGCCGTAACTAGCAGTAAGGACCGACGACTGGAGAAACAGACGACAGCAGTGTTGTTTGTTCAGCGCAATGGCGAGCGCAGAGCGTGTTATTCAAGGGTTCGTGGGCGGAATTTTAGTTCTTGAGGAGATATCTGGAGACGATTTAAAACGATTTAAACCTGTTACAGATCAAGGAACGGATGCTGCCACTCAAGCTCGGAAACACAAGAACACGGCCAGTAAATGTCAATTAATAAAAATATTATGAATCGATTGTTTTCGTATAGCCTTAGTATTGACCTTCGGGTCGCCGTATTGGCCCTCGGCCTGCGGCCTCGGGCCAATACAGCGACCCTCAGGTCAATACGAAGGCAATACGAAAACAATCGATTAATAACATATATTATTAATCAACTATCAATGATATGAATCCAATACAAAGAAATCGGCCTGCTTGATATGACCCCAAACCGGGCCAATATGAGGAAGGCGGGCCAATACGGAAAAGCAGGTCCAATACGGGAAAACAGGGCCAATATGGGCTGGGCCAATATGACTTTCAACATGGCGACGTTGAGGATGAACGATCCTCGATTCGCGATCTTCTCCGAATGATGTCACTGATTTCTCTACTTTGAGCGGATATTCAATGGCTTATGTGATAATTTTCGATAGAGCTATACGTGCCGATACACAAACCTTGAAATCAAGTGAGGTGAGTCATGCTGAAATAGACTATAGTGACGCGAGCGCGAAATCGACGTGCTAAGTACAAGCAGACGTCAAAACAGCAATCCAACACTTACAGCAGTGCACTGATGAACGAAGCGATAACTACAGTGATATATTACAACAGAAAGATGTCAGACTTGCAGCTAGAAGAGTTATTCACATATGGATAGAACCGATAGAAATTATGCGGTCGAAAGACCTGTAAAATGATGTTGAAAGCTAGGGTCTCCATAGCATGATACGTCTTCGATCCTCGAATCGGGACTGGATTTGGTCCAAATTTACGCCAGATTATAAGGTTGTATTTTACTGCACCGTTCTTATCAAATAAAATTAGTATTTCATCTGCTTGTATCTTTTTGACTCCGTTTCATACGTGGAAGACCCACGCCCAGGTTGAAGATGATTTTGAAGACCCACGCCCAGGTTGAAGATGATCGGCCTATTCACCGTCCCGATTGTCACCGTCGTTTCCGATAGCGTTACTGTAGCGTCGACTTTCCGACGATAATGGCACTTCAAAAAGCACATAATAATCGTAGGAAATAGGCCTATTGTGAAGGAAGAAATACAGGGAGTCGCTGTACTAAAATATTCCTTGATGCATGTATTATAATCGATAAAAAAAAAATTGTAGGTGAGTTAATTAATAAAAATGTCATTAACCAAGTGTTTTCATATTGGCCTGGTTATAGGTCCTCGGTCAGCCGTATTGGCCCTCGGCCTGCGGCCTCGGGCCAATACGGCAGGCCTCGGACCTATAACAAGGCCAATATGAAAACACTTGGTTAATAACATAATAGTATAACTGCATGCATTCGTCCAACTACGGTACTGCCCACGAATTAAGGTAAATAACTCATTTTAAGTGATCATGCACGGACACGTGGCCGACTGGATTCTTTCTTTCATTCCTGGCACGTTACCATACGAAGACAGTGATGGATATCAAGAGTATTAACTCAACAACAATGTGAATTAAGTCTATGGAGATTGGTCTTCGCCATATGCTACGCATATCGCTGGCTTGCTCGTCGATCGGCATGTCATACTTATGACGTCACATATACGAAAACATGGCGACCGTAAATGCCGCACTTTATCTTCTAACCCCCTTACGTTCCGTAGCAAAATATAATATCTTCCTGTTTAAAACTCTCTGTGAGAATTTTATTAAATTAAAGCAGAAATCCCAAACCGTAAAAATTCATGATAAAAATGAAATTGACAATTTCGCTGCATTACCACTTTAATAATACCTTTATTGATATATGAACTGTGAAATTGCTTTTATGCATGTATCGACTGAAATTTCAGACAACTGTCTGTAAAAAATGACCATGTATTTAACTCAACGGACATGTCGTTTAATGTTCAACTTCATGGCAATGCAACTAATTATTCAGTTTTTGTTCTATATATAGTTGTCGGATTATAACAAACTGTTTTACCTTTTGTCTACTCCATTATATTTTGAATATGTATGACTCCAGTGTCTAGTTTGTATATAAAAATGCGTTTTAACATGTTCAACGGCAAGGCAACTATATGTATATATAGTCCACATATGAATAAATATATTATTGCTATTGAAAAGTCCACAAAATAAACGAAACCGGTTTAGCAGTACAATACACAGTTTAGCTCAAAACTCTATATTTTGTGTAGTTTTATTTCTTATATAAATAATTATACAAATTTAAGAAAAAATCTCAAATTGTCTTACAGGGCCGCCAAGCTGCAGGACTGACAAAACAGACATGCAGGGTAAACTCCCCGCCCCCTCCCCCAACCCTTGCACATCACTCAGCGATGCATCTCTAGAGGCGAATTATATGGAAGCCGATAGCGGCCACTCGCGTTCTCGCTATCTCGCCCTGTAGATTTGGCCAGGCTTTATGGCGAAAATACTAGAATTAGGGGCGCGAATGGCCGATAGCGGCCATCAAAAAGGTCGCGGCACGATAATACGAGAACACGCGAACGATGCCATTAGCGAGTCGCGACCTACCATTCGCGTGTTCTCGTCTTCTCGCATACTCGCCTCAGGATAGGTCGCGGCACGCGAACACGCGAACGCGCGAATGGCCGATAGCGGCCATCAAAATGGTCGCGGCACGATAACACGAGAACACGCGAATGATGCCATTAGCGAGTCGCGACCTACCATTCGCGTGTTCTCGTCTTCTCGCATACTCGCCTCGGGATAGGTCGCGGCACGCGAACACGCGAACGCGCGACTGGCCGATAGCGGCCATCAAGAAGGTCGCGGCACAATAATATAAATCTGAATATAATTTAATACGAAACGAAATTTAGTATTTTTCCGTTTTACAAAATGAAATCCGATGAAACAGTCAAGCGACAGAGAAAGGAACAGTACTTCATTCAGAAGTTCAAATGTGAATTAAACTGTTAATAATACCTTTATTGATATATGAACTGTGGAATTGAACAATTAATTATTTCTTTTATGCATGTATCGACTGAAAAAGAAGATATCAGACAACTGTCGGTAAAAACTAACCATGCATTTATCAAGTCTGGACGTGTCAGGAAAAACTAACTCAACGGACATGTCATCTTATGTTCAACATCAGCTAATTGTTTAGTTCTTGTTCTGTAGTATATATAATTGCCGGATTATAACAAACTGTTTTACGATTTGGCGTCTCCAGTATGTTGTAAATATGTCTCCAGTGTCTAATTTGTATATAAAAATGCGTTTCAGCATGTTCAACAGCAAGGCAACTATATATGTATATATATATAACTTCACATAGGAAAAAAATATATCATTGCTATTGAAAAGACCATAAAATGAACGAAACCGGTTTAGCAGTACAATATACAGTTTAGCTCAAAACTCTACATTTTATTTTTTATTTCGAATTTAATTCGCATACATATCTCCCGACCGCAGTTTGTGCCCCAACATAGCCCCATATTGGCACCTGCTTTTTGACCTAGTTTAGGACTGACAATTTCAATTGGTTAGGACGATTACGGGCCCAGCTTGTGCCGTATCCAAGTTGGCCCTCAGAGGCGTGGTACAATGACATCTAGAACAAGAGGCATTTATAATGGTTTGCTTCACTTACACTTTGGCCAAAATGCAAAAAAGAAAAAAACAAAAAAAAAACAAAAAAAACCCAAACGTGTTTCTGGCTTTCAGACCCTATTTTGCGTATTGTTATTTATTTCAGGAAAGTCCCGTTTTAGGACAGCTGTAGCTCAATAGGTTGAGACACAGTGCCACGTCTCGAACCAGAAACATTCATTCTCCAATACAGCCAGAAAAAAGGTGATGGCCAGTCCAATGAAGAGTTATGATGGTCATCATCTTTTAAGGGTGATGATTTTGCCTCATCACCTTTAAAAGGTGATGAGCTAAATTTACACTCATTGCTCATCACTCTTCAGATGTGATGTATATCGTTTTTAAAAGTGATCGTAAAAAAAGAGTGATGGCCCAAACTCATCACTTTCTCGGGGTGATAGTTGTCAACCTTTTCTATCTGTGAACACTATGTGAACAGATAACGGCCTTTTCTGACTCTCAACATCACACTGCAGACAAATGGAAGGTTGCAGATCTCCATTTGATCAAGGGAGATCGTTCTGCTGATATGTTTGGGGAAAAGGGTGTTCATGCGTATTTTTGGAGGCGACGCGCGAGCTGACATAAACAAGAGTAGAACACGACAGAGCAAAGACCATGTAGTTTCCATCTCTTTATTGATTTTCGTTCATTTTTATATGCTTGCTGATGTTTTCCAAACCAAATTTCGAGAAGAATATTTATTATCTGAGAGTTTTGGGAGTTTCAAAATATAACAGGTTACATGTTTTTTTAAATTTCGGTAGGCTTGACATCTCCTTTTTCAGTCGATACATGCATAAAAGAAATAATTAATTGTTCAGTTCCACAGTTCATATATCAATAAAGGTATTATTAACAGTTTAATTCACATTTGAACTTCTGAATGAAGTACTGTTCCTTTGTCTGTCGCCTGACTGTATCATCGGATTTCATTTTGTAAAACGGAAAAATACTAAATTTCGTTTCGTATTAAATTATATTCAGATTTATATTATTGTGCCGCGACCTTCTCGATGGCCGCTATCGGCCATTCGCGCGTTCGCGTGTTCGCGTGCCGCGACCTATCCCGAGGCGAGTATGCGAGAAGACGAGAACACGCGAATGGTAGGTCGCGACTCGCTAATGGCATCATTCGCGTGTTCTCGTGTTATCGTGCCGCGACCTATTTGATGGCCGCTATCGGCCATTCGCGCGTTCGCGTGTTCGCGTGCCGCGACCCATCCTGAGGCGAGTATGCGAGAAGACGAGAACACGCGAATGGTAGGTCGCGACTCGCTAATGGCATCGTTCGCGTGTTCTCGTGTTATCGTGCCGCGACCTTTTTGATGGCCGCTATCGGCCATTCGCGCCCCTAATTTACGTATTCTCGCCATCTCGCCTGGCCAGATCTACAGGGCGAGATAGCGAGAACGCGAGTGGCCGCTATCGGCTTCCATAGAATTAGAAGCAATTAGTCCCGCGAATGAGAAGCAATTCATCTCGCAGGATGATATCACCTGTGTAAGACTATGATAAGTGGAGGTACCTGGGCGGGAACGAGGGATCTCCTACACTGTCCAATGGTTAACTATACGCGAATGAAGAGGGATCGTAGAGTTCTCTGGCCTTCCAAGTTCAAGTGCAGTCCCCCATCTCCATCTTCACATTTCAAGTTAAATACTACACTAATTTTCGTCATTTACCTTGATCTAATGACTAGGGTAAATTGTTCAAACCCGTAAACGCACGTGATGTCGTATAGCCAATCAAGATATGAGCTTGCCAGCACCATGCAGCGAGGATATTCTTTGATGTCTGTCCGCCTGATTTCCGAATATGGCAAGTGGTGGTTTTATTAACGTTCATTTCCTTCGAATAGCCAATCAAATGTAAATTTTTAGGAGGTCATACAGTTGCCTTCTCCTAATATGGGCCACGAAATATTTATAGAGCTAAAGATCACCAAATCCGTATTCTGATCAGAAAAGGTATTATGTTCAGCCAAGGCAATACGCGAAGATGGCCATCTCTAACTGCAGATAATTCCCTTTAATTTTAACAAATTTTAATTTCCTATCTTTATAAAAAAAAGTGTCAGTGCTCTCTTAAAACAGGTGACTTCCTCCCCCCACTCTGCCACGGTGAAAGTCCAATGGCCGTGGTAAAATGGGCGACGCAATGATTTGAACTGAAAGATTTTGTCGAAAGTTAAGGATTACTAAATCCCTTGTGAAATGAAATCATCTGTTCATTGGACCCTACGCTGCAAAATAACGCACATATAAACATTCAAGTTGACCCGCCTGGCTCTTCTCGTCGTGATTGTGGCACCAGGGAAGAACAACACATCTGTGTTATAAGGGGATAGATTCGCCCAAGACTCACACGTTTTATGAGGAGAGATATCTGAACCATTTGCGTACACTTCGCCATCCATAAGTCTTACCGCGTATAGATGACCCATCTTCATTTTATCCAGCCAATTTCAATTTCTCTGATCCCTTCAGCGTTCAAAATCCGAGGTGTAAATTTTACCAGCTAACGACAGAAGAACCAATCAGAACGTTCACATCGATTGCGAGTGAAGTCACATAGAGTGACATCATCCTCTATTAGCGGCGTCCTTCTTCCTAATATGTTGCCCACTAATTAGGCCAGCCAATCAATAACGCTCTTGTGAAACCCATTTCGAATTTCAAATGTTTTCGAGGTCAGTGACGTCTCGTGTCTATAAGTTATTTGAGCATTGAAGGGCTCCAGATATATCGAGGGAAGTTCGAAGTGGGAACGCAGAAATTGGCTGGATAAAATGAAGATGAGATGACCGAGATGGTTACAGGTTGATATCTGAACGTGAAATGAAACGTTGACCTAATTAATTCCCGCTAAAATCCCATCTCGCATGCGCGGAGACAAAAGCACATCCTGTAATTCTAACTCTAGGTAATTCTTGTAGGCATCACTTTTCCAGTCGCCTACGAACTGAATTAACTCCGCCGGGAGTACCACCCCTCCAAATCTATGGGAAGTGAACAAATCTGGGTGTCTCCCGATTTTGACGACTTTAGACACCTTAAAGAATTGTTGCAGTTTAGGGTACGCGAGCGGTAACAAACCTGTGGAACTGGGGAAACTAAAAAGAAAAAAAAGGAGATCTGCTTCATGAGGGATGAGACGGACCATTTTGGAGTATGCAGTGACAGGGCACAGAGGGGAAGTGTGAATGGCCTCCACAATTACCCTTAACTGAATGGTTTTGGACAATTTTACCAGCATTGCACCTCACCCACAAACTAAAATCTGGGGCTTCCAAGTTTAAAAGGAGATGCAACATTTTTAACTCCGCCTAAGTAGATACGAATCGAATCTATGGCTTCGAAAATGTGCATACAGACAAATCAATTCATGCGTTGCCGGTAGAGGCTGCAGATTAAAATGCTCGGGGAATAAAACGAAAGTCCTCCATTGAATTTAAGTGCCTTGCGCAAAGGAATTATTGAGGTAGTCCTTTGCCTCATGCCTTAATTTCTGCAATTCTGATCTTGCAAGAATACAGAGAACAGACGGCTAGACTAGGTAATGGGTTCTACAGGTCGTGGGAAGGTTTAAATATGGACTCACCGTTATGTCTCTCTGATAATCCCATCGGTTTCGTGTTATCCCGGAATTCCTACTTAAAATGGTCCCCCAATTCCCAACGAGACTGTAAATCCGGAAGGCGATTGTCTACCTCAGGTATATGTGCCTGGCGCGTACCTCAAATTTAAATTTATCTGCCAGGAAACAGACTTATCGTAAGCAACCCTGAGTAAATGGACACCGAATTCAGTACGGTCACTGAGACATTGTCACAGTATAACAGAATCTTCTTTCCTGTGAAGAGGGGGCCCACATCTTAAACAAATAACTATTTGCAGCAACTCCAGGGCATTAATGCTCAAATTAAGCTGAATGATGAACTGTGGGAAATTGAAGTGGTAATATTCGCCACCGTGTATATGTACACCGCCTAGTCCGGTGAGACAGGCATCGGATGCAAAAACTTCATCAATGCCAACCTGTAACCATCTCGGTCATCTATACGCGGTAAGACTGACCCTGGGATCATGTGTATCCATTTCAGCCTACTTTCGGCAACTGCAAGAGGGAATTTCCAGAAATCAATACCACGTGACTTCGTCAGCCAATCAGCTAAAGTCTACCGACGTAATCCCAACGTAACTCGCCATTTTCGAGTCATGTGATGTCCTACTTGTTCAAAATTACAGATCCACCAATCCTCTTGGATGATACGAAAGTTACACATATCTATATATTTTGTAAGCCCAGGCAATATCTGTTTCAGAAGTGGTATGAAAACCTGTAATTTATCAGATTTCTCGAGTCTGTTCTCCGCCGGATGAAGGCCGAACAGAATCCGGTAAAGTACCGGATATCGCTCCGCGATAATGGAGACTCACGATTCGCAAGCCATCTTACGGATGGCGAAGTGCACGCAAATGCATCAATTACAACACATATAAGGGAAGTGGGAAGAGGTGCCGACATACTGACTGCGTCACATGACTTCACAGAATAGTCTTCTGGTAAACCTATTCTAAAGCGCATACCAAGAATCTAACGATTCGTGATATGTGTTGTATCTCAGGTACGCTTTTATTGTACCTGTTCATGTGGCAACATGGATGATATGACCACACGGCCCCTAGCACCGGCATAAGCGGTATTAGATACAAATCTAGAGAGCGATGATGGAAATGCTCTGACAACTCGTATACTGGTAATTGGTGAGCTGTTTCGCTGTGACAACTCGTACATTGGAGATTGGTGAGCTGCATCGTCGTCAGATGTAAATGACGGCAATTAACACAAAAGACTAGTCTGTAAGGCCCGATGTCGACCCAGCATCAACTTCCCACAACGCCAACATATATCAAAGACCAAAAGGTCTGTATAGGGGGCGGACCTCGGGGACGAAATGCCCGACCATTCTGGCATCATCATGATGGAAATTCCTTTATACATGCAGAGGAATGTTTGCCGCCATTGAAGATTCTTCTTAACAACTTCTGTTAGTTGGGCCTTGCCCTCTGTGTGGTAAATAGCACGTAACCAAATGATCAACATAAAAACAAATAGTCTGCCAGGTCTCACACAAGCCGATACGAAGTTAAGTTTCCATAGCAGGGACTATAATTCTGATAGGGCGGCTTCTTCCAAACCTGACCAATGCTCAATCAACTGTAAAATTTCAGTCAGCCTAGTGAGAATGATCCGTAGCGTCATATTGTCAGTGTCAAACCAAACACAGAAAAACTTCATTCGGGTAGATGGCTTACAATCTTTTTCATTTGTCTGTTCTAGACCACACAGGTCTAGAAGCATACACATTTGCGTACACTTCGCCATCCATAAGATGGCTTGCGAATCGCGTGTCTCCATTTTCGCGGAGCGATATCCGGTACTTTGCCGGATTC
The DNA here is from genome assembly GCA_036873755.1 of Hanleya hanleyi. Classification (NCBI taxonomy): domain Eukaryota; kingdom Metazoa; phylum Mollusca; class Polyplacophora; order Lepidopleurida; family Hanleyidae; genus Hanleya; species Hanleya hanleyi. The sequence continues at coordinate 66,314 of JAVTVY010025596.1, forward strand.
TGTTCGGCCTTCATCTGGCGGAGAACAGACTCGAGAAATCTGATAAATTACAGGTTTTCATACCACTTCTGAAACAGATATTGCCTGGGCTTACAATATATATAGGTATGTATAACTTTCGTATAATCCAAGAGGTGTGGTGGATCTGAAATTTTGAACAAGTAGTTCATCACATGACTCGAAAATGGCGAGTTACGTTGGCGTTACGTCGGTAGATTTTAGCTGATTGGCTGACGAAGTCACGTGGTATTGATTTCTGGAAATTTCCTTTTGCAGTTGCCGAAAGTAGGCTTAAAATGGATACACACGAGCCCAGGGTCAGTATTACCGCGTATAGATGACCGAGATGGTTACAGGTTGGCAGCATACAGAGTAATCTAAAGGCCTGATTAGCTATTGATGGGTCCGCGACTCCTGCCAGGTCATCCAAGTAGTTGACAAGATCGAATTCCCCTTTGTTTGAACATGTAAACAACGGCTGTCGTGACTCTTTGGCAAACATGAGCCGCAGAGAGCAATGCCATTGATGGCAGCCTTTGAAAGTATATATTACCCTTTCACTGGAAGGCAACCAGATTAATATCCCTGGGATCAATTGGGATCTGTCGATATGCGCGCTCTATTAAAGGATATCCGCTGGTGGTAAATCAAAGTAATTAACTTTTTGAATAATGTGTGTTGTTGCATTCATAATTGTGAAATATGAGGAAAAACAAAGAAAAGAATATAGGTTGGTGTGCATTTTTTAGCTGTAGGCAATGTTAAGTGGCCGGACCCATGCTCAATTTGATAACACAGAAAACATAGGGAATAGCCCTAATTTTGAAGCATATTCATGAAAAATTCATATAAATAGTATTTAACTTTTTCTTATATTCTGACTGTTTTGCAGATAATCACAATGTCTATCAAAATTTAGCAAATTGGATGGATGTTGGTGTGCAAAATTCTCGGCTAGAAGGTTTTTAAGGAAAGCCCCATCTCTTAACCTAAGGAAGGGAGATAACCCAATAGAAAAACAGGCAAATGGCTGCCAAAGTCAAAAACCACCAGCGGACATCCTTAAATCACTCATGAGAAGTAAGATGACAACCTCTAGCCTTCTCTTTATTATCTCTACCAAATGGTCCACTGTGGGGTGTGTTAGATCAGTGGACTCGCATAGGTACGCATCTTCATCTATACCATCATTTATGCTACCCCCTCGCGGAAACTAAGGTCCAAAAGTATCCTCCGCTCCAGGCTATCTGCTTTCGGCACAGTTTGGAGGAAGATAACTTAATAGAGGAGTCTATGGGGTTTGGATTCAAAGGGGTCAACAATGGACTTTAAGAGTATCTCTTACTTAAATATTTTTAATATCATCCAGGAATTCTGTAGTATCCTTCTGATTCTGTGTTTCATTGTATCGTAGCTGGACTTGGGAAATATCAAAACTTATAGAGAAGCCAAGCTGCAGGAAGTCACAAATCTTCCTGTCATGATAATGTGGGAGCTCTGTTCTCCAAACTGGGATATTCAGCCTGGAAGAAACCCAATCTCATGAATGGACACACTCCGCTCGATTCCAACTAAAATTGTAAAATTGTTGAATCTATAGTAAAAAACAGACACAATTCCGATAGAAATTTCAATAATTGTATGTTGTTCAAGCTTTGCTGACACGAGGAGTCTTGAATCGTTCGATTGTGAAGCTTACTCGGTTGATCTGTGATGTCTCTTACTCGACTTTAAAGTGACCTTAGATGTACCGTCAAACTTGCCACTCGACCTGGACCTGTTTAAGTGTCTCTGTCATTTTGGGGATACGAGTTGTCAGAGCATTTCCATCATAGCTCTCTAGATTTGTATCTAATACCGCTTATGCCGGTGCTAGGGGCCGTGTGGTCATATCATCCATGTTGCCACATGAACAGGTACAATAAAAGCGTCCCTGAGATAAAACACATATCACGAATCGTTAGATTGTTGGTATGTGCTTTAGAATAGGTTTACCAGAAGACTATTCTGTGAAGTCATATGACGCAGTCAGTATGTCGGCACCTCTTCCCACTTCCCTTATATGTGTTGTAATTCTTCTGACTCGATTGGTCTTCTCACATAGACACACGAAGTGCTCACGATCCTCTGGATATCCAAGTTTTCTTTGTTTGTTCCTATACTATGCCATGCTTCCTCTTCTTGAATTCACATCTAAAGGCCGGGACCACAAAGCTCCATGGGCCGTACAGCTCTATCCGGTTATTCAACGACAGATTTAACTTTCACCAGTGCCGCCATCGTCGGTCACGTGACGCTGTGATATGTGTCTTCTCTGCTGCAGTATCTAGCTGTTTGGCCAGCCAGTGTTCATCGTCATGACTTTTACTTGTCTTTTTGCCTGGTCGCGTGTTGGTGGACTGTTCAAAATGTGCTGTTCGTGGTAGACTGTATTTTTGTCCCCCGTCGCATCGCGGCCGGGGACTTTAAAATGAGTCTCGCTTCTTTGTGTCCGTGGATGTCTGTTCAAATCCTTCGCAAGCGATAACTTCCAAACGCTTCGTAGGATTCCTTCTAAATTTGACATATGCATTCCCTGCGACATGACGTTGGTTGGTATTGCGTTTCAGCAAGATCCGCCCGAAGGTGGCGCCACTGGATCTTGTCTCAACCTTCTGTGCATGTTCATGGATGTCCGTTCAAATTGTTCACAAGGGAAAATTTGGCATAAGCATTCCTTGTGACCATACATTGATTGGTATTGCGTTTCAGCACGATCTGCCTGAAGATGGCGCCACTAGGGTTTGTTCCATCCTTCCGTCGATATTCATGCGAATTCTCGCGAGCAATAACTTTGGAACGCCTCGTCTGGCTCCTCCGAAATTCGGCATAGGCATTCCTTTCAACAATATGTTAATTGGTATTGCGTTTCAGCAAGATCTGTAGGTGGCGCCACTAGAGTTCTTTCCGTTCCGTGCTGCTAGCGATATAACTCTGAAACGCTTTGTCGGATTCCTCCGAAATACCATACCTTTCCAAGTAATAACTTGAGAAAGGCTCATCGGATTCTTCTCATATTTTGGTATGCATATACCATGCCATATGAGATGTCGCTTGGAATTGAGTCTCGCTCACTTGCGAGTGCAGGTGGAGCCACCTGGTTGCAACTTCTAAATTTGGTTTCCGGGCAATGACAAGTTCTGCTCATTGAATTCTTCACAAATTTGGTATGCATATACCTTGTCATGAGATGTTGCTTGGGATTGCGATTCTCCCACTTCTGCTTACAGGTGGTTCCACCTGGTTGCAAAATCTGAAATTTGTTTCCGGACAATAACTTGAGAACTGCTCATCGGATTCTTCTCAAATTTAGCATGCATGTACCATGCCAAGAGATTTTGCTTGTGATTGCCTTCCGCTCACTTGCACTTACAGGTGGCGCCACCAGTTGGCAAAATCCCAAATTTGTTTCCGTGTAATAACTTGAGAACTGCTCATTGAGTTCTTCTTAAATTTTGTATGAATATACAATGACATGAGATGTCGCTTGGGATTGCTTTTCGCCAACTTGCGCCTACAGGTGGCGCCACCTGGTGTCAAAATCTAAATTTGGTTTCCGGGGAATAACTTGAGGCCCTACTCGGATTCTTCTCAAGATTATATGTAGATACCCTGCCATGAGATGTCTCTTGGGATTGTATTCCGCCTGCTTCTGCCTACAAGTGGCGCACTCCGGTGGAAAAATCCTAAATTTGTTTCCGGGCATAATTTTGACAACCGCTCATCGGAGTATTCTCAAATTTGGTATTCTTGTGCCATAAGATGTCGCTTGGGATTGTGTTTCGCACACTTGTGCTTTCAGGTGGTGCCATCTGGTGGCGAAGTCTAAACTTGATTTCCGGGCAATAACTTGAGAACCCCTCTTCAGATTCTTCCCAAAGTTCGTATGCCGATACCATGCCATGAGATGTCGCTTGGGATTGCGTTTCACTCACATGCACCTACAGGTGGTGACACTTGGTGGCAAAGTCTAAACTGGGTTTTCGGGCAATATGTTGAGAACGCCTTCAGATTCCCGTCAGATTTTGTTTGCAGATAATATGCCATGAGATGTCGCTTGTGATTGCATCTTGGTTACATAATTTCCGTGTTTCACTGCGGCGAAACTATATTAGAGCAGCAATCAAGGTTCAATCAGCCGTACCTTGGGGAGGCGGAAAGACCCTTCCGCTTCCTTCGCCTATGAAGTAGCAGTTGCCTCCCTCATAATATATCCCCTGAGACCAACAGCGATGCTGCCTCATGTGAACAGTCACAATCGAAGCGTGACAGATACATCATATTATAGATGACGACTTTACAACGAAAATTATATGGATTTGGAATGTTGATCCGATAAGGATTTGATGTTTTTGGAACTATTGACTCTTCTCTCTTGCATTTGTATGTCTACTATGAATTTTCTCTTCTTGAATTTGGTGATAATGCTGTTATGTGAATTACGTCTTTGGATTATGGACGCGAACATCCTTTATTATTATACCTCATGTAAATTCGTAATGTTTTCATTGGTTGACAGCCTGTCACGTGTCATTCTACAAATCGTGATGTTCAGTGATTATGCAGTCATATCTTGCCTTACCGTTGAATAAATGTCATGTACGACGGCAGAGCGTTGGACATGACATTTATTCCACGGCGACATCTGTCGGACCAAGCTAGAGTTGCCTCCCATAGCGCGCGCGCGCCAACATACTCCCCGAAACGAAGATTGATGTGTATATGTCGGCCTGACGTGTATACGTCGGCCCGTTGGTGATAGAAATTGGTGAATGTGATTTGATAATTGAATGAAATAAATTTGACATCTTTTGAAAAGGTACGTAAGATCACCGATAACGTTACTCTTCCAAATTATGCGATTGAGTCGACAAACAAGCCGAGGTCGAACAGTTGATCTTGACACGGCGTTTTGAAATCAACAACGGTCCGCGCAGTGTTGAACACGATATGCTTATTTCACCGTACGGTCCTCATTCACATGATTATAAAAGTCCCATTTTATTCAGATATGACATTCGGTATAATAAAACAACTATTGCATGTTATAGAGTGGGACATCACGATTTGTCAGCTCTCGACAAGTGATGTACAACTCGCGCTGCGCGCTCGTTGTACATCACTTGTCTCGAGCTGACAAATCGTGATGTCCCACTCTATAACATGCAATAATTGTATAATGGACGACGGCTGAATATTGAATGACGGACTAGACGCTTTTATTTCGATAGAAATGATATTTAAAGATGTAATCAGCCTCAAATCTAAGCTGAAATCGATGTCTCCCAAACTCCGTGAAAGTGGCATGTGTTACAACAGGTACAAAATAAAACACATTTGACCATAAACAACTAAACTTGTTTTCACCATTCACGAGAAAATGAAAGGAATTTGTCAACATGTCAACAAGCGTGTACACGTGTGGTGCATTCTGCCTACGTAGCATCTGCCACTCTACCAACCCTTAGGCACGAGCCATGACGTTATATCATGACTACAGCTGTTCAGCATTTAGATTCGTGAGTGTCGCTACGTCACTCACACGTCACGTAGTGACGTCATTTTCCTCTCCACGTACAGCACATTTCAATGGCGAAACAGAAAACCCTTCGAAGCGGGCAGAGTTTCAAATTTCTCTGGCAAAATATTACTGCATTCGTTGTATGTGGCAATCCCACTATCATCAGATATAATACCTATATGATGCTTCAGCAAACCTCGTTGCTGAAAAACAGACGAGAGAGAGTTTACAAAATCCATCGATTTTGAGGCTGATTACATCTTTAATATTTAAATTATTTATACTTTCCGAACATGATCATTTACTTGGCGGTGAATATTTGGAAAAAAAGGTTGTGAGAAACAAGAAAACAGACAAAATAAATAGAGTTTGCACAGGCGAAGATTTCTTGTTACATTGGTCGAAAATACGCTAGAACGCATCTACGGCCATGTAAGACCCTGAAGCTTACGGGGCCTAGGCGGCCCCTGGACCCTCGGCGGCCCCTGGACCCTCGCCTATTGTGTTGTGCTAGTGGCCCCTCCAATCACAAATTGCTTCCGCGGCGCCAGTCTTCGTATAAAACTTGAACGTTCTGTCATTATCGTTGGTTAGTAGACCACAGACGGGCTAGACAAGATCTGAAACACCATACGGATGGCGATAAGAAGAATATAAAACCAGCGCCCTGAGAGACAACACCCCAGAAACAGAACGTCCGGAAACAGAATAAAAACTCAACCCTAAACAAGACCAGATGCGTTATCCCTAAGATGTCACTGAACTGATTTTGTTTAATACAGAATATCATCCTTTGATTTCACGCAATGTAGAACATGTAGAACGTAGCCTGCCTTTCCTTTACCCATCTTCACAAGTCCAGGTAAATCCTAAATCCTCGCCGAGGGTTTACCTGGACATTTTTGGTGATTCGAATGAGTTCTTGAGTCGATGGCTCTATTATACAATCGAGTACATTTCATCCCCCTCGCTTTTTTTTGAATTAGGATGTCGGTTTCCCCAGCCTGCGGTTTTTTCTTTTGACTACCGATGTCGATTTCCGCTTGATATCAAAGAAGTTTGGCCCGGGATGAAATTGAAACCTGTCACATCTCGTACCTCGCAGCGGATTGGCCTAATCAACTAGCTTAGCGCGTTCACTGCTTGGGTTTATTCAGGGGGAACCCCTTGCTCTATTTATATCCAGAACTCGTACTGGGTAACTAACCAAGCCAGTGTATCGATCCCAACTGATCGATCGATCGATACACTGGCTCACGAGGATGTCCTTTACCGCGATAAATACTCCAAGCAAAGTTACAGACACATTTTCTGGGAGAACACACCCAGGGCACCCCATTTATTCCCTACCTCGACCCCCCCGTAATCAACCTAATTAACCAATTAATAACGGTAACGAGCCCTTGTGCCTCTAAGCGCCAAACTGCAAGTTATTTTCCAATGTCGGACATCACACTGGGCTCTCCGGCGCGCAATCTGATTAAAACTCAGACTTAATAAACCGCTCCTCTATTCTCTATGCGTGAAACCGTTTTTCTCGTATTCATAACATTTTCCTTATATTGACCAAGGGGGGTAATCAATCCACAGTTGTCTCCCATTGTCCATATTGAATAGAAATAGCCATAGACATTCGAAATTAATATTATTAAAATTAGTAGATGTATGTAACTACTTTTTAACCTGGAATATCTATCTAATTGTTAGAATGGATGCAAATACTATTATAAAATAAGTTACTTAATGAATTACTATAGTTCTACTCTGTAAACGAATTATTAGAGGCCATCATTCCCAAATACAAAGTTTCCACTGTGTCTATTATAAACTTTTCATACCAGTGCCTAAGAAAAGTAGATATACTATTATCTTCGTACTGTATTGATGTAATGGACTCTCCTATGCTAACTGTAAAGATATGCTGCAAAATACATGTATATTTGTGACTGTTTTTGGCAAGCTGCGTCTGCCAAATATTCATATTGTTTTTCCCATATACCACAGAATGTGGTCTGGGTGTAAATAAATGAATTGAATTGAATTGACTATCGGACATGTCGCTGATTAAGCGACATGTCCGATAGAGGAGCGGTTTATTAAATCTGAGTTTTAATCAGATTGTCCGGCGCGGGCATTGGAAACGACCCACTCTGGGCAGGTCCTATAGGCTAGTTTTGGATTCTCAAACTTACGGTGTCTGGAAAACAGATTGCCGTGTATGTTTTATGTTTGATTGCGGATAAACCCAGTTGTGTACAGAGTTGCACATCTACAAAAATTGTGTATTGTATTTTTTATCACAAATTGTGTATCACAGCTACAAGTGATTGCAGATGTTCAGTTTTGTTACAGTGTACCTCTGGTACACAATCACTTTTGTCTTAAGAGAGCATTTATATCTGAATTTATATCGGAGATTGCGTTGCGGTACATTTAATTCTATCGTACAAACCAGTGTTACAAAGTTATTACATCATTGTACAATCTTGTCTCTGGGGTTGCCACAAGTCGAAACTAAGGAAGCTTTGAATTCTCCGGCCAGGATGAATGGTGTGTGTTGGGTTGTGCTTTACTATGATTTCCATAGCGTTTTCAGTGACGGTGAGTCGATGGATGGATTTCACAAACGATGTAGGGGAGATAACTGAGGGATTCTATTTACGCAGATCTCCTATATAGGAGGGGGGAAATGATACTCATCGAAGCCGAAACCTGACGTGTTTTTCTTCTTTCAATTTCATATATATTTTATAATGACAAAGACAATAGCATTGTATTTTGTGGACTGGACAAGATGACCACCGCAGTATGCCACATTCTGCTTGTATTTGAATTGTTCTGGCTCTTCTATATCGGGTTTGCTGAAGATGATAATAGTACTCTCAGTTTAGTGCAAGTGGTAAGACTCGGCTATGTGTGGACCAGTTTTCGTTTATAGTATTATTATAACAAGAGAGAGAGGCTTCAGGTTTAATGTCACGTTCGGTGATATTTCAGCTATATAGCAACGATCAAACAAAATTCTAATTATTCTAACAAAAATAAGTGAACAACCCAGCAATACAAAAGTACACAACACACCAAAACATACATGTAGGCTACATACATTAAATCTTGTGCAACAAACAGATTTCTCTCAAATATAAATCTAAAATACGGTCTTCTTTTTCCCGACTAAAAAGATCTTCTAAAGTAGCTGCTTGATAAAAAGAATCTCTTACAATCTTAAAATCTATACAGTCGATCAGAATATGTTTCAGACACTGTGAGGATCTTTGTGGCATGCAATACACCCTGGGGCTGGTTCCTTTTTTAGTAAACAACAACAGTATAGTACCGGTACCATTAGTGCGACAGTTACTGAGGGATCATCAATAGTAGCTGATTACTTATGGGAAAACCTGATTAAGGGTGATGGGGAGGGTCCAGTTTCCAACACCATGTGAAAAATCTCAATTCCAGGTCTCTCATCAGAACACAGTAAAACACTGGTTTTACTTACCCCCAATCTTCCTTAGAACGTATAACACAAATACAGCCCCAAATTTGACTTCTTGTCCTGCATTATGTGTAGTTTGAAGCATCAAAAATATCACCTTCATAATCATAGTCAAATCTACGAAGCAAATTCCTGGTAAAATATACTATATAATACAATGTAAAATATATAGAAAGATGTCTCAACACTTCATTGAGGTCCGACGAGCAGTTAAAATGACTTAATGTAAACAAATAAATTACAATTTTCATTCAAAGACCAACCACCTCTCTGACTGCAATTTGTAAACACAACATCCCATACATGTGAGGAGGTCATATGAATCTCTGCCATGTGTGAAGAACTACTTTTCACTGAGGTGGTGAAGTTCCATATTAAAGGTGTAATAATACATCACTTTTTTACCCAATGAAAAAAAGAAAGTGGCACTGCCAGAGGTCAATGGTACTTTCTTCACAATTGTTGAGATTGTATTTGCAAATTGCAGTCAGAGAGGTGACGTAGTTGGTCTTTGAATGAAAATTGTAATTTATATGTTTACATTAACTCATTTTAACTGCTCGTTGGACCTCAATGAAGTGTTGAGACATCTTTCTATATATTTTACATTGTATTATGTAGTATATTTTACCAGGAATTTGCTTCGTAGATGTGACTATGAAGGTGATATTTTTCATGCTTCAAACTACGCATAATGCAGGACAAGAAGTCAAATTTGGGGCTGTATTTGTGTTATACGTTCTAAGGAAGATTGGGGGTAAGTAAAACCAGTGTTTTACTGTGTTCTGATGAGAGACCTGGAATTGAGATTTTTCACTTGGTGTTGGAAACTGGACCCTCCTCCTCCCCCTTAATCAAATTTTCCCGACCTGGTCAGTCTTTTGCTGATTTCTTCTCAATGGTTTGGAGTAAGGCTATGAACTTTCACCCACTCGTCAACCTAGACACGAAGAAAAAACGAGAAAAAAATAGACAAAATTCATATGGATGTGTATTTTGTATGTTATTTTAGTCCATGGAACTGTCAATTGGGCTTAATCCAGTTAAGTATAAGAACCCCAAACGCAGCGTCAAATTGATCTACAACAACCACTACTTTCCCGACCTACAGATGAAAATATTAACCAAATCAATTTCAATATTAATTTTTCATTTCATATTCCAGGGGTTGAAATAATAAGAACATTGCTTGCCCAGGGCAGTATTAACTTGTCCCTGTCATGTTGTGTGTTGGATATACATGCTTATGGTACTACTTGTGAATTGCCAAAATTACTAAGTCTAATCTAGAATTTTAAACAAGCATTAAATAGTTGCAATGACAGTACAAGTGTGATGAGTGAGTGAATATGATTAAACATTGCTTTCAACTGTATTTCAGTCATATCACAACGTTGGGTCCTATTCCTTTTCACACCCGGGAACCACACGGGTGGGGTCCTATTCCTTTTCACACCCGGGAACCCCACGGGTGCCTCAGTTAGTGGCCTCTTACGACAAGCTGTCTGAGGAGCTGAGGCCTATTCTTACCATGACCTGCGGTGTGCACAACAACAGTCCAGGTCAATCCCCGGAAGCCCCACAGGGCCAGTACAAATGTACATGTATGTAACCTCTGTGAAGTTATTTTTATAGAGCCTGGAATACTGTCAACAATGGAGAGTAGGCCTACAGTGATCAAATACATGGATGGAGATATTGCTTGGGGCAGACCCAACATTTTTATATCAATAAAAATCATCAGATATCATGTTGGGGCTGCAGTGCATGTCACATGTTGAAAGGAATAGGACAACCCTACCCGTGCGGTTTCCGGGTGTGAAAAGGAATAAGAACCAAACGTCATGGTATGACTGAAATAGTGTTGAAAGTGGCGTTAAATCATATTCACTCACTCGCTCATGCAAGCACCATGCTGGGCCAAGTAACCAATGGTTTGTCAATGACATACAGATATGCAATAATTACAGTTAACATCATTGATATATAAGTGTACTTTTGAATATAAACTATTCCGAGTATTCGTCAACTTTTCATGATCTCTCTGAATGTATCCAGTTTGAGTCAAGAGCCAGGAAGTATTATCCCATACCTAACAGATCCATGACATTTCCCCCCGATGGCATTTTCCCCCGGGACAGATTTCCCCCGCCCGTTACATTTCAAGTACCAAGCTTGAATCTGACTTGGGTTGCAGTTAAATAGTTTGCTCGATGAGTGAGGCATTTATTTTGTTATTTGGCATGTTTGGAGGGTACCCATGTACCTGACAAATTTATGATCAGATTTTCTTGAATCTAAAGTTAATAGTACATCTGTTCATCAAGCAGCTGGTGTAATGTACAAACATAAGTTCCCCGCTGGTGAAAACATTCTGTCCAGGGTGATATGGTACATGTACCATCGCGATAAATATATCTTCACATGTTGGTACCATAGCGGTACCAGAGCTGACTGTCGATGGTTGTGTCTGCTTTGGTACAACTATTGTACTGCTACAGTGGAGATGTGGTACCATACTGCTCCGGACACAATATTTTCACCGGTGGGGAACTTGGGTCTATATAACTGATCATGCTGATTTCTGTTTTACTGTTCTGTTTTCCCAGCTGTACAGACATGGAGACCGAAGTGCTGTACAAACCTATCCCACTGATGAACGGGGAGAAGATAAATGGCCCCAAGGGTTTGGCCAACTTTCCAAGGTACCATTTAACATTACTGATCTGAAAGTCAACAGCAGGTACATTTCTTATCTTATTCATCTATCAACAGTCAGGGAACCGACTCAAAGAAGTTATAATAAATTATAACCTAGCCAAGTTATGAACTACATATAGCAATAACTCTGAGAAGTTATGAGTCATAGTGTCATATTCTCAGATTCACTGTCATGCCTCCAAGCGAGTAAAAGGGAAACTTCGACTCATCCCACCATCTTGAGTATTCTAAAATCAAAGGTAATACTGAAGCTGATAGGATGGCTCTGATAGGATGGCTAAGGCAGCCTTAGATGATGAGGGTGATCCTGTTGGAATCCCATATAGCGATTCCAGACCCTCTATCTGTATATACCTGTGGTTTCATATTGGTATGCCCCAGTACTATTCTCTGGGTCATACTGTATTCCTGTATATACCTGTGATATATCTACCATGTCTACTGTTTCATATTGGTATACTCCAGTACTATTCTCTGTGTCAGAATGAATTTCTGTATATAGTGATACATGTATATCTGCTCTTTAATAATTGGTATGCCCCAGGACTATTCTCTAGGTCAGACTGTATTCCTGTATACCTGTGATATATCTGCGCTTTCAGATTGGTATGCTCCAGCACTATTCTCTGGGTCAGTTCCTCAGGGAAAAGTATGTTAATGAGACACACCTGCTCAACCCAAACTACACACGTGTTCAGGTAAGCAACATTTTGTCCATTTGCCATTTTCTCCGCCTGTTGCCATTTTGTCCATTGTCATTTTGTCCTCTGCCATTTTGTCTGCTTCCTGCTGAGTGATGGAGTTTTTCATTTTAACATCTGGCTTCTCATGTGAGACAATCTTGCCGACCAAATTTCAGCCCTCGAGAATTGATTATACCTGATGTTGATTACATGTACATGTGACATATTAAAAAACCCAGTCCACCTGCAGTGTTAACATGTACATTATCCATAACGTATTAACGCTATCTGGCCTGGGTGATTTGGGGTGTATCACAGCCTGGGGAGGGGCGGAAAGTGCCCCCTAGCCTCTATTTATTTATGCCATCCCTAAGGCTAGAGTGCTGATCGAAGAACCTTTACCACACTATTTCTTTAGATCAAGCTCTACTACAAAATGTAAAAAAATCCAAGAGGGTCACAGTGACGCACGCCATTTCAAAAAGGAATTTTTTCAACGATTTTTCGTTTTTTTTTTTTTTTTTTAATTTGTGTTTTCCTTGCAAAAACTGCATGATAAATTAGTAAAGAATAATCTGATTTAAAATTTAATAGCTGTTGCCCACTTTTCCTCACAGAAATACGGGAATTTTGAAGAAAATTTATGGAAACATCACTTTTCTTGTACCCCATATGGTCACCATTCTGAATTTACCCATTATCCTCTGCTCGGTTGGAGGGGGGGGGGGGGTATGCATATAGGTTCAAAATGACCCCAATATGATACATATATTTAGAACTACATGTACCAAGTCACAGAGTGTCAGCTCTCTTGAAAGCAACGTTAAGTCATATTCACTCACTCAGTCAGCTCTCAAGTTTTGGTTGTCTCCCCCCCCCCCCCAGGCCAGGTAGGGTTAACTCTATGATACAGTCTTTGCTCCTGGAACTTCCAGCTGATACCTCAGGCTGTTATATTTGTGCACAGTATATATATCTATACTCAGCATGGATGTACTTTGCTAAGAAAGCCTGTCTTTAAATTTTTCCTTTGTTCTGGACACAATTCTTCCCTAATTCATTGCCACATCCAGAGCTTGCGTTGTTTTGACATGTTTGATGGGGCTGATCAGCCCAGCTCCGGCCCTGTGAGTGCTTTTCATGGGGCCTATGCTATGTATAATGTACATGTATCAGCCTGCTAAAAAGTACCCATTTCTTCCAATTATTCAGACAGCAAAACCTAACTTCAGGCATCTGCGGAGAGAAATCCAGCTAACAATTTACAAATTTCACTAACTATTTTTTTAAGTTCTTGGATAAATAATATATCCATGTCATAGTATTTGGCCTCAGTTGACATAAAGATGTTTTTTTACTGCTTCTAAGTTTAAAAATGCTGTTCAAAAACTTAGAAGAAATAGGGTAGGCGCTGATAATTTAGTTCAATTGAAAGCAGCCCCATTAATAGGTCATACAGGCCTATCAAATCAGCCTTGTGCGATTACTAGAATGCAAGGTTTGCACATATACTACTAATGGTAGACCAGATGCCTGTCAAAGTTGAGAGTTCACTTTTTTCCCTGTGTAGACTGGTTTTGACGAGTGGTCACGTAATCCATGAAGACAGGATTTTGTTGTTTTCATTTTTGTCTGGTTGTTTCAGTGGCAGTTTCACATCATGTCTGAGTGTTATAATGATTTTCATCTCTTCTCCAACAATATTTATTTTCCCAGTCTGTTTTGCTCTCTAAAGATATTTTGCCGATATGGGTATATAATTCTTCAATAATGGATAAACTCTATGGGGTAGCTGCTGCAGTATAAAACATTGTTGCATGGGGCAAATGCTCTGCCCAGCATCCGGGTCTATGAGGGAAATCTTCCATGGGGTTTCAAAGCTTATTTGTCCAGAACAGAAATATTTAGTTTTTTGTAGTGTGGATTTGGAAAGGATATAAACATGATTGCATATTTTAAATTTAAATGTAGGTGATGAAACATACTTCCAAATTTGAAAAAAAACTGTTATGGATCTTTAAATGTTAAAGAATACAACTTGTTGATGGTCCATTACAGATTACGGTACGCAGCACAGACTATGATCGGACACTGATGAGTGCGGAGTCTGACCTGGCAGGCCTGTTCCCGCCCTGGGGTGGCAGTCAGCAGTGGAGTGAGGGTGTGGGTAAACTCTGGCAGCCCATACCTGTACACACCACTCCCATAAACAAGGATACGGTGAACAGATTATTTTTTATATGCCAGCTAAAAGGCGGACGTATTATGTGATGGCGGTTTCCGTCCGTCTGTCTGCCTGTCTGTCCGTCCGTCTTTCCGTCCGTCCGTCCCTCATGTCCGGTTTATATCTGGGACAGTTTTCTATCTGCAGTTCCAATGTTTGGTGAGTGGATACCCTATGGGGAGATGATGTGTCGCGTACCAAAATGAAGGTCGCGGTCAGAGGTCAAAGGTGACTGGCCTAAAAACAGGAAATCACTATCCGGTCTATATCTGTGAACGTTTTCTATCCACAGTTGCAATTTTTTGTGAGTGGATACGCTAGGTGAAGACGATGTGTCGCGTACCAAAATTGAAGTCGAGGTCAGAGGTCAAAGGTCAGTGTTGCCTAAAATCAGGAAATCATTGATCATTGACAGTTTTCTATCTACAGTTCCAAATTTTGGTGAGTGGATGCCCTAGGGGGGAACGATGTGTTGCATACCAAATGTAGGTCGAGGTCAAAGGTCAGTGTGACCGAAAAATCAGGAAATCATTACAAATTTCTATTTTTTTGTGAGTGAATTCAATAGGGGGAAATGAAGTGTCGCATATCAAAAAATAGGCCACGGTCAAAGGTCACTGTGACCCCAAAATCAGGAAATTATTAAAAATAACATTTTTTTGTGTCAGTGGATAAATTAGGGGGCACGATGTATCACCTACCAAAATGTAGGTCAAGGTCACTGTGACCCCAAAATCATGAAATTGTTAAAAATCATGACTTTTTTTGTCCACTGAGAAATTACTGGGAGCTGTTTTGTCATGTACCAAAATTTAGATCCATGTCAATAGTCAAGGTCGCTGTGACCCCAGAATCAAGGTCAAAGGTCAGTGTGACCTGATAATCAGGAAATCATTAAAAAGTGCTAATTTTTTGTGAGTGGATTCAATTGGGGAAAATGAAGTGTCGCATTCCAAAAATTTGAGGTCAAGGTCGAAGATCACTGTGACCCCAAACTCAGGAAATTATTAAAAATAACATTTTTTTGTGTCTGTAGATACATTAGGGGGACACGATGTTTTTCATACCAAAATGTAGGTCAAGGTCGAAGGTCAAGGTCACTGTGACCCCAAAATTGTGAAATTGTTAAAAATCATGATTTTTTGTGTCCATTGGGAAATTATGGGGAGACGGTTTGTCATGTACCAAAATTGAGGGCAATAGTCAAGGTCACTGTGACTCTGGAATGAAGAAGTCTTTAAAAATTACTCTCTTTTTTTTGTGTCGGTATAGATACATTAAGGGGACATGTGTCATGTACCAACGTGTAGGTCAAGGTCACTGTGACCCCCAAAATCATGAAATTCATAATAATCATGATTGTTTTTGTCCATTGATAAATTGAGGAAAGACGATGTGTCTTGTACCAAAATTTAGGTCAAGGTCAAAGATCAAGGTCACTGTGACCCCAAATATAGAGTACTAAAGTCCCAGTCCCACTTAGGTGTTCATCTATACGAAGCTTGACGATTTAAGATTGTAAGTATTGGTTAGATATTCGCAAGCTATTCATAAAGACTTGCCATGATTCGTAAGCCATCGCTTCAATTCATAAGAAAATCGTCGCCTCGGTTTCATCGCCGCGCCAATTTCAAAATGTTAAAAAAATTAGCCAAGCAATGCAATTTTGCATTAAATCGCAAATATTCGTAATCTTATCGTACATAATCGCAAATAGTAACTACATGATAATGCATCGTTATTAAGTCGTAATTTAATCGCCTTATTGCTCCTTGAGTCTCTGTGTCGCCGCTTATATACGCAAGTCTCGCGTGATTCGCCACGTGACCCAAACTGTCATAAAAACGTAAAAATGTCGTAAAACCTTCGTACGTATTCACAAGACATCGTGAAATTATGGCAAGTAGTCGTATGCACTTCGTAAACTGTATCGCACTGAATTGCCTCAATTTGGGTGCGAATATTGCTAACTGTCATAAAAAGTATAGTATTTCTTCGTAACTGCATTGCAAACAGTCCTAATTATTCATAAACATGTCGTATCTATTCGCCTCAAATGACGGGAAAACCAACTTTTGTAAAGCGGTTTATTACGAAACATTATGACCGTTTCATCGCAAAGTTTCGTAAACGAGTTCGCTGAAGTGGGACTGGGGCTTTAGGAGAAAATGCATTAGATTTGACCCATGCTGCTGTCTTAGTTCTGAATGTATAGGTGTATAGATAATCATGATAATTAAATTTTCTGATGTATTTATTCTCAGCTTCTCGTCATTCACCGTGACTCAGACTGTCCCAAATATAAGAAACTTTGGCAGGAGCTGATGGATACTCACCCCTACTCTCAGCTGGAAAACAAATATAAGGTAAATACATTGACAAGTTAGGGCGATCCTGCTCTCTAAAATGGAGGAAAAAAAGGGTCATTTTTGCTCAATAAATCAGTTCACATAATGAATTCAGCAAAATCCGTTTGAGGTGCACACAGACATATATATCCCCAGCAAATGGTACATGTAGTAATAAAATATATGTCGCCTATCTAATTTGCATAATAATAGGCCAGATATCTGTCTCTCTGTTTGAACAATATTGACTGGTTCTCCAAATGGCAAATTTTATGACATGGAATGTGCCTGATGAAGTTTTGAAACATTGGTTGAGAAGGAATCAAAAGTTATTGAACAAAAACAACCTTTTTTATACCCCCCTACACGTAGCGTACACTGGTTTCAGCTTGTCCGTCTGTCCGTACGTCCATTCATACGTCTGTACGTCCGTCCGTACGTAACATTTCGTTTCCGGAGCATAACTTGACAACCGCTACTTGGATTCCCCTCAAATTTGGTATGCAGCTACCATACCATGAGACCTCGCTTGGGATTGCGTTTGGCATATGGGTACTAATATGCTAAGGTGTCACAAATAGGCACTTCATGTTGAAGTCACTTATTACAGTTACATATGAAGAAATTTTAACTTCTGGAAATGCCACTATTTTGTCTGAGTGTTGTGGAGATAGGAAAGATAATAACAGGTTCAACTTATTTGTTTTTAATTAACTTAATTAAGCTAGATTTGAGGCCAATATTTGCACCAAGATTATGACATACCCCATGGTGACATCCAAAAGATGCTTTTATATGAAATAATACACATAGAAGATGACTTTCTCTGTAGTCACTAGGTGGAATGGATCTAAAGGTAGAAATTGATGCACAATTACAGTGGCAAAAGTGTGATTTAACAAAAGAATTTTAAGGTCCTAACCACCACAGTTGGACGTAACACTGTCCGTCCTCCAATAACCCCTCATTGTAGAGATCTCTAAGTACTCACAACTACATACATGTA
Organism: Hanleya hanleyi; assembly: GCA_036873755.1. Lineage (NCBI taxonomy): Eukaryota > Metazoa > Mollusca > Polyplacophora > Lepidopleurida > Hanleyidae > Hanleya > Hanleya hanleyi. Next base: position 84,355 of record JAVTVY010025596.1, read on the forward strand.
GTTAATGATGCCAACCTTATTAAAATTAAAGTTATGCCCCTTCTGTCTTTTCATGAATGTAAAGTTCCTGACAAATGGAAACACATATTAAAAAAAAATAGATTTATCGAAAATCTTCAGATTTTCCATCTTATGTTACGTCCGACATACTAATTATGCTAATTAACTTTATTTGCAGTAATATTTCATGGGGTTTGTGATTTCCCTTGCTTGTGTGATGCGTGACACATGCCCCAAATGTTATGCTTCCATCCCATGTACTTTAGCTGTACACTAACAAAATGCAGTGTCCGTCTTCATTGCCTGCCAGTGTTCGTCCGACACAGTCCGTCCTCGTTCGTCCGACACATAAGTAGATTTTCAACATATTCTGAGTGCATATTCAGCGCAGACCATCAAAATACACACTTATAGTGATACACAGTCATTTCTTCTCTGTACCTAAGCACTGTTCAGTTCGTGGTATTCATAATTGTAGTATTTTCAAATTTCGGACGAACAAAGACGGACAGGTTTCCCTCCCCATTTGTTTAACATTGTCCGTCTTAGTTTGTCCAACTATTTTGGGGCATAAAGGCATATTTTTTAAAAATAGTAAATAACTTTCATTTTCATATCAAGTTAATGAACCTTGTATTCTTCACATAACTTTATAATTTTCAACATAGTTTATTTCAATAAAGTGCCTATTAATTTAAAAAAAGATACGTTTCCATCAGCTTTTCCATCTTTGTTTGTCCGACACTTTGTCATGCTTTGTACTAATTTCTTCACAGATACGTTAATTTTTTTAAATCAAACACTGAAAGTGATCATACCTGTAAAATACTGTCCTAAAAGTCACCTTGCAGTAGAAATCCATTTTCTATTCCCTTGTTATGTATTGTTTTACCCTACCATTTTTCGTCCTGTGTTTGTCCAACATTTTCAGTGATGCTGTGCTAAAACAGGTCTGAGAATACTAACACAATTGAAGACTATGTTAACACTATCATTTTAATATAGCTGAGAGATATCGCCATCAAATAATGTAAAGAAGAAGAGCTGTAGTCTATTTTATATTTTGAGCTTCAGTGTCCCATATTTGTTACACCTTAGCATATAAACACCCATATGTGCACTACAGGTGGTGTCACCTAGGGTCAAAACTTTCTCTTGCCAGTCCGTAACATTTCGTTTCCGGAGCATAACTTGACAACCGCTACTTCGATTCCTCTCGAATTTGGTATGCGGCTACCATACCATGAGACCTCACTTGGGATTGCGTTTGGTGCATGTGCGTCTACAGGTGGCGCCACCTAGGGTCAAAAGTTTCTCCTGTCGGTCCGTAACATTTCGTTTCCAAAGCATAACTTGACAACAGCTAATTGGATTCTTCTCAAATTTTGTATGTAGCTACCTTACCATGAGACCTCGCTTGGGATTGCATTTGGCGCATGTGCGTCTACAGGTGGCGCCACCTAGGGTCAAAACTTTCTCTTGTCGGTCTGTAACATTTCGTTTCCGGAGAATAACTTGACAACCGCTGCTTGGATTCCTCTCAAATTTGGTATGCAGCTACCTTACCATGAGGTCTCGCTTGGGATTGCGTTTGGCGCATGTACATCTACAGGTGGCGCCACCTATGGGCAGAATTTTCTCAGTTGGTCCGTAACATTCCATTTCTAAAGCATAACCTGACAACCGCTGATTAGATTCTTCTCAAATTTTGTATGTAGCTGCCATACCATGAGACCTAGCTCAGGATGGCACATATGCGTCTACAGGTAGTAAGTTTAATATTTCACTTCCCATTTACTTCCTTTTCCTCTTCAATGTGGTTATCCAGATCACAGTAATTCACCTATCTGTTGCAACGGCCCATTTCAAGTCTACACGGTACAGGGAGTACTGTTCTAGTGGTAACAACAGTTAGGTAAAACACTATATGCCTGCATAACTCCATTCTCAACAATCATTATTAACATCAATTTTCAGAACAATCCATTAAACTCATCTGAGTATCGTCCTGACACATGCATAGACAATCCGTTAACTGCAGTCGTGACCGAGCGGGGTCTCATTGTCAACTAGTTACATACCGTACCGCCACCCAATGCATTCTAAATGAACTTACCCGTAAACTACTATAACATGTATACTTATATTCCACTACAAATTTTTGGTCCGATTTCTATCAAATGTCCATCCGGGGGGTATCTTGTGAGCATGCTTACTGATCATTTCCACCGCCACCCGACACAATCCCATTCAACTTACTTGCTAGGTACCTCCATTGTAGGGAGTTTCTTGAAATTAGGGCATGAGTTCCCTGATAGGAATGGCATATCCCGGTTATCCAAATGGGATACCCCATGCCCAGTTTGGTGTTCTGATCTGGATGGGGAGGAGTTCCAATTGTAATGTCATATGCCATTCTCTCCATGCCATTGCATGGTATGGCATAAGCCATCCTTTGTCTGCCGAGTTCCAAAAAGTATTCCATGGAGTTCCTATAGGAGTTCCAACTGGCATGACTGGGCATTGTCATTTCAATTTTTTGCAACTGTGCAGTGTCTGCGCAGCTTTTTTTTAACTTCCTGTTTGTACCAAATCCGAAGTTTTTAACGTTGGAGAGATAGGTCAAGTATTGGAAAACAGTTGATATTTTGTGCAACTGTACGTAAAATCCCCAAAAAAATCTCCTGGACAGATGGGCTAAAAAATGGCTCCAGATATTTCTTTGCCCGGAACAAAATTCAGTTCCACAGAAAAAGTATTTTTCCCGAGATATGACCAACTTTCAACCTGTCAGACTAGAATGCGGTTGTTTATGCAAATAACCTTTCGTGACCTCGCTTTGTACGCATGCCCAGTTACCATGGATTTCGACTATTGTCAAACTGTTCAAATTGATTTTCAGATTTGATACATATATATCATCAATTATTGTTTCGCTTTCTTATTGTAGGAATTAATCCAGTTCTTAGCTGACAAATCCGGGTTCAATGCCACTTTTCAGGACATCACTCAACTCAGGGACATCTTTTTCTGCGAGGTAATGTATACACCCATTGAGGCCGAAGGTGATCTTTTCTTCATCATCAGAGTCTGAATGCACATGATTTTCTTTGTCAGCCGGAGTGCTAATAATTTTCTTCATCATCAGAGCCTGTTTAGGCCTACTCATGATGTTCTTTATCATCAAAGTATGCTGTTCAAATCACTTTTCGTCCGTCGTCCGTCCATTCGTTGTCCGTAAACAATTCTTGTTATAGCGATTTCTCAGGAACTACTGCATGGATCTTTCTGAAATTTGGTACACAGGTTCCCCTTGGGGTCTAGTTGTGCAGATAGCTTTTCTGGGCCGATTCGAAAATCCAAGATGGCCACAAGGCGGCCATCTTGGATTTCCCCATGAAACCTTGTTATCGAGATTTCTCCGGAACTACTGCATGGATCTTTCCTAAATTCGGTATACAGGTTCCCCTTGGGTCTAGTTGTGCAAGGTGCCTTTTCTTGTCCGATTAGAAAATCCAATATGGCCACAAGGCAGCCATCTTGGATTACCCAATGAAACCTTGTTATCGTGATGTCTCAGGAACTACCTGATGGATCTTTCTCAAATTTGGTACACAGGTTCCCCTTAGGGTCTTCATATACAAGATGTCTTTTTCGGTCCGAATCGAAAATCCAATATGGTCACCAGGCGGCCATCTTAGACTTCCCCATGAAATTTTGTTATCATGATTTCTCAGGAAGTACTGCCTGGATCTTTCTCAAATTTGGTACACAGGTTCCCCTTGTGGTCCAGTTGTGCAAGATACCCTTTCTGGTCCGATTCCAAAATCCAATATGTCCATCAGGCGGCCATCTTGGATTACCCCATGAAACATTGTTATTGTGATTTCTCACGAACTACTGCATGGATCTTTGTTAAATTTGGTACACAGGTTCCCCTTATGGTCTGGTTGTGCAAGATACATGAAATAAAGATATATATATACCTTATTCGGTTCGAATCGAAAATCCAATATGGCCACAAGGCGGCCATATTGAATTTCCCCTAGAAACATTGTTATCGTGAATTCTCAGGAAATATTTCATGGATCTTTCTGAAATTTGGTACACAGGTCCCACATGGGGCCTAGTAGTGCAAGATACCTTTTTTGGTCCGATTCGAAAATCCAAGTAACGCTTCAATTTAATACAGTATTCTCGAGTTGTCGGCGGATCAAACGGTGGGGCATATTCTATATATTGACTATAGAGAATATCCATGCCTTCACCTTCCATATCAAGGAGTTCAAATATTTCGAAATTAAAATGTATTTCTTCAAATTTTAAATCAGTTTTCTTTAGTCCATGCAGTAGCAAGTGAACTGCTCCACTCTTTCGTCTGCCGGCAGGTCGGCTACATGAAGGGACGTCGCTCTTGTGACTCAACGTCACAACTCGACAACTGTAGACTACTGCATGTTTCGATCCAAGGGAGATAATCAGGATTCAGGCACTTTTGAAGTTACTGCGCGGACCGGATCCCTGGTACCATCTTACTACTTTCGAGCATGGTATCTTAAAAGAGATATCTCAAACTAGCCCAGCAAACAGAACAGAATTAGCGTTCGTTCCTAATTATGAAATCTTAAGTAGGTTTCATAGCTCATGCCAAAGTGTCAAAGAGATTGGTCTTCGCTTCCAGTACCCAATGATGAAACGTGCAAAAAAATAAATAAAAAAAATACTACAAAACAAAGGCGAAGGATCCTCCGTACATGTAATTTCACTTTCAGACTAACTTTGCTCGTTTCTCTTGTATTATAACAACCGACATAAGTACAGTTTCTAGAAATCTTGAAACTCCTGAAACTTAGATTATATCTTGGTGTTTTTCAGTGTCCCTTTTCCGATCAAATTCGAAATTCTGTAAACGAAATTACAAATCAATCGTTTGTTCTTAGTAACAAAGATCCTCTAGTCATTAGCTTACAATTATCGGACAATGGTGGGCACCATGCAAGATCCTTCAGGATCTCTCGTAATACAAGAAGTAGCTGCTGCACAATTGCATGATACGGTAAGTTCCCTAAGTATTCGCGACCCTAAGTAAATTCGAAAACGGGCATTTTTCGCCAAGTCACGTGACACTGTTCCCTAAGTAATCGAAAACGGCCCATTCGCGAAAAACCGCGGTCATAACTATTCGAAAATCTCCCATTTATCGTGGTCGCGAGATTGATAATATTATGTAGTTGTGCGATGGAAAAACTTCCAGATCAACGAGTTTCCTTAGAATTAGTATTTGATAAACCTTGCAAACTTTTTGAGCTTTTTGAACATAACCAACTGTAACAACTAAGTTGATTTTCATTATGTCTCAAACAAAATGTATCCAATGTTTAAACCGCTATTTCTCATGGTCATTAAATTGAGAATATTGCCGGTTTACGGGGACGTGCGATATTAAACATTGCCGATTGAAGAGAGCATACGTTCGATATTATACTGAAAATATCAAAATGAAGAACTGGAAGTTACGTTTCATTCGGTCTTGACAAAACATAATGCTGAAGTTTGACCGGACATTTGAACAACGGATTATCTTAGTCGCGGGGTAGAGATTTACGATCAACCCCAACCCCAAGTTGCATTAATTTTGGCGACTGTATGGTATGTGCGCCTCACCCAAAAACCAGAAACGCGCATGTTTGGGTCCGACGGATTTTTTTTTCCGAAGACACGAATGTTGAGATTCCCAGCTATGATACTGAAAACATATTTTGTACTGTTCAGACAAAAATAATTTAGAAACGTATCATTTCCAACGAACGCGGCGATTCAGAATATTTTACGGTCATGCAATTCGCCGTGATGCATATACCGAAAGAAGTTTTCAGGAGCAAGCAATAGTACAGACTTATTCTCTTCAATCACCCCTGGATAAAATAGAAACGAGGATATTATTCAGAGAATTATCATGGAAGGAAAGCTGTGACGTGCAGGATTAACCGCGACATGGCTGCATCGGAATCTTCATAGCCATAGAAAGCGTGGAACGGCGTCATTGTGCACGGTGTCATTGTTTCATGGTTCGCATGGGTCCTTCAAAGTTTGTAAAAGTGCATAATTTATATATTGAAAATTAAAGGCCTTGAAAGTCCTTCAAAATTAGTATTTTTGAGCGAGTTTTTTTACACTATTAGTGAAGATATTACGGCACTTCTGATTTGATTATTGACACAAAAGTTGAATGTCGGAAGAGACGTTTACGTAAGATAGCCGAGATCATAGGAGGTAATTTGATAGCAGCTGAAGCGGAGGTCGGAATAGTGGGTTGAGATTAAAAGTTAAAAAAAAAAAATCATGGAATAAACTAATTGGTTTTCTGTCTACTTATTCTCTAAATTATACTGTCTGAAATGTGAATTAATTTTGCTGAACCCATGAGGTAATATTAGGTAAAAACACGGTTGTACATTTGGCTGTTTCATCATCATCATCTATCGATCTGTCTTTCGTCAGAAATATTCCAGAATACATTTACATCTGAAACAGATTGAATCAATTTTCTGATTAATTAAAACGTAGATCGTGATGCGGGTTATGTTAGGCCTATACTAGTATATACTTGAATAAAACTGGGTAAACGGGTGAGTCAGTGTATGGCCTATAAATGACAGAATAGCTGCAGTCGGGCCATATTTCAAGACACAATAATGATCTGAGAGAGGTAAAAGGGAATTCTTTTTCAGCTTTGAAACATTTTTATGTTTTATTTTTCATGAGAGTCGTGATCTCACTGTTACGAAGGCATAATATATTGAAGTTGTGTTAGCTGAATGTATTATGAAGCGTGAACCGTGTACAAGCCCAAGTTTGGCCCACGTGCTAAGCTATCCAAGTATTGATCACGTGATGTTATTGCAACTCCGTATGGCGGGAAAATGTACAACCAACACGTGGCCTGTTGAAACTTTCATTCTACCATGTCTACAGACCCCACCCAATTCTATGAAAGTATTTTCATACATTTGTTAATAAAGGATCGAAGGGATACAGTGAATTGTTAGAATGGGCAAGCAATTTGTGTCTTTCGTTTAGCCGCTATTCATGGCGGGATGAGCTCGTTCCAGCTGGGAAGATTGTATATCGTCTCCGACGAGTTGGCCCTGATATGGGTCTCAGTCGAGTTGGCCCTGATATGTGCCTTCAGATAGTGTCGGGCGCTTGCTTAATTTGCTGTTCGTTTCATTGACATAAACAGTTTGAAAAACCCTTCCACAATATTTCCCTATGAAGAGCAATCAAGAAATTATTATCTTTGATTCTCAATCTGAAAATGACGTAATCTGTGTTTCTTCATTAGATCGTTATTTATTTTCCCGTAAACATCATTGGCGTCACTGGGATAGTTCGGCCTAGTCTTCGCGGCCGTACAAAAATTCTGCAAGAGTTCTAGCATGTCCTGAAGAGAAAATAAAGAAACTATCAGAATGTCTAAGTGAGAGAATATGCCCTTGTCCCGTATATACTAATACAAGGATATACGCGAATTTGTGATTTTAAATTGGCCGGGCGTCCGATGAAACTAATCTCTTCATTGTCAGCCGATCATTGCAGTCAATTATTCGAACCTAATTTAATGGTTAAAGAGCAGAAAGAATGCTTTATTTATCCTTTGATCAATTGCGAAATATTGCCTGACAAATCTAAACGCACAACAAACATTTCCCGGGTTTTGCTTCGAGGTTTCCCCTCGACCACACGTGTTCGTACCACTGAACTTCGCCGAAGTATATTAGGCTTCATTCTACACACAAAGTATAGTGAATGTCTCGTGGTTGTCGATCTTATATCATTTAAGAGTGCTGTCTGGGGTAAATATCACAAAATTAAAGAAACACCACAGTCGACATATTGTGACCTTTCACTGTCGAACGGTATGGGCATTTAATATGGGGACTCTAATTTACGAAAACGTCCGTTTTTCTGAACTGACCTGCACAAACTATTCGGAAGTGGTCAGTTTTTCACGACTGCGATATTCACTTCCGGTCACGAATACTTAGGGAACTTACCGTATGTCATGTTTTCTTATGGACAATAATATCAATTGTAATTTATTTTCTGAAGAAATCTCATGGAATTCCTCGGCCTGAATGGATGAATGAGACGACATTTGGAATTCTGGGAGCCTTCCAAGATTTATCCGTCCAAGTTCAACACTCTAAACATGAACTCAGGAAACTACAAGGAGGTATTAATACTGTATTGCAGGCTCAAGGTCGATGCTTGAAAGGTGTTACATACTCCATTTCTTCTGGTTAGACAATGTCATGAATGTTATATTAACCCTGGGAGCAAAAAAACATGAAGGGAGGAGAGGGAGTGAACCCCCCCGTTGCTTTTTTGTTCCTATCTCTGGAATGACGAATACTGGAGAGCTGACACTCCATGACTTCATTTGTAACCTAAATGCATCAACTGCCAAGCAGAGGATCATGGGTAAATTCAAAATGGCGACCATGTGCAGTACGTGAAAAGTGATGTTTTAGTCATATTTTTTTCTTCAAATTCCTGCTTTTTGGCGAGGAAAAGTGGGCAGTAGCTATTTTATTTCAGATCAGATTATTATTGACTAATTTATCATGCAGTTTTTGCGAAGAAAAGAAAGAAAAAAAAATTGACAAAAAAATTGATCCAGAGATACAGTGTGATAAGTTTCAACACTGTAGCCTTAGGTATAGCGAAAATATGTAGGGGGGGAGTGGGCACTTTCCGCCCTTCACCACCTCAAATTGCCCAGGCCAGATGAGTTCAAGATGAAGAAGCTCCCGCGTCCTGCACTCTGGGGAGTGGCCCTCTAATGAATCATGTACCTTCAACTCAGACGACTGAGGGACATTAACCATCCAGCATGTCTAGTCTAATAGCCGAGGGTCAGAAGCAGCCTGTTGAAAAGGACTGACCTTGACCTATTTTATCAGTATACTAAATTCTAGTTTAACTTTGCTGTATTTTTTGAAGGATTAAAGCTAAGGTCTCTGAATTCATATTACATAATCAACTGGTGATTTACCAGAATTCTATCGAAGTTGACTGACCTTAACCTATTTTTTCAAGGTCATAGACTGTTTATTATCATATAACATGAAGAATTATAGCCAGGCTTTCCAAATTAATACTATGTATACATCTGGCAATTGTCCAGAGATATACTGAATATGACTGACCTTGACCGTATGCAGGTCAGATTCTATTTAGTACAATATTTCCTTAAGTATTGGATCTACATTGTCCAAATTTATACCACATTTGGCTGGACCTCAAGTCTATTGAGTGTCACTGACCTTGACCTTTTGTCTAAAGGTCATTATATGCACTGCCAAAAATACCCGACTTATTTAAGATAAAGCCCTAAAATTTTCTTGAAATAAGATAATTTTACTCAAAATAAGTTAAATTTGAAGAAAATTTGTAGATTGTTTTTCTTGTTCAAGTAAAATATACTTGCCTAAAATTTACTTGAACAAGAAAAAATGTCTTAAAATTCTGAAATTTTAAGATTTTTTTTTTCTTGTTTAAGTAAAATTTGGAGTGGGGTAAGAATATTTCACTTAAACAAGAAAAAAAATCTTAAAATTTAACTTATTTTGAGTAAAATTATCTTATTTCAAGAAAATTTTAGGGCATTATCTTAAATAAGTAGGGTATTTTTGGCAGTGTGTGTTAAGTTTAAGATCTCCGAATTCATGTTTCATATAAAAATTAAGTTAGAATAGACCAGAAAACCATTGAAGATGACTTACCTTGACCTATATTTACAAGATTTAGTTACTTGATTTCATTATGGAAGAGCATGTAGAGCTAGGAATTTGGTCATGCTCTACCAGAACCTCAGTGCAAAAGCTGACCGAGCCAACTTCCTATGTATTTCTTATTTGTGAGAACTACAGTCAACCCTACTAGATCACATTTTTGTTAACCTAGTTGTCAAAGTTCTGGAAATACGTCTTGTACAATGCATGATTGCTGAGTGTAGACAATAACTCATAGTCGAGGGGTATATTGGAGCCCATTGGGCTATTTTAGAAGCAGGAATTTTTGTCACATCTCTTTATCTTGTTTACTGTATTAGTTATTGATAGTTTCAGCTATTTCATTATTTATACATTTTATCTCTTAATTGTTGTGTCTACATTCTAGATTGTACATCATGAGCAGAACAGCTTTCCCCTTCTGTATTATCTCTATATTATCTGTATACCAAATCCCATCATAGTCAATCATTTGCCTTTGTGGAACTGCGACTAAAACGCGACAGAATATTTTGTTATATCGGAACTACCCGGTGTGAGCCATTGAGGAGCTTCTTGAAATTGGGGTTTATACTTGGTGTAAGAACGCACAAGACAAAGCCTACAATAGCCTGTCTGAGCTCAACAATGCGTCTAGACATGGCCCTTTCCAGCTGCACAAAAGCCTCAACAATGCGTTCTTACACCAAGTATTGACCGAAATTGGGGCATGCTAGGAACTAGCATAAGGCATTCTAAATGGAATAGTAAGGTGGGGCGAGTTGAAGTCATAGGAACTCCTGGACATCCTTCTTCGAACTCAACAGAGTTAGGATGGCTTATGTCAGGCCTTACCATAGCACAGAGGGAATGGCATATGCCATTCCACTTGGAACTCCTCTCCGTGCTGATTAGAACACCAAACTGGACATCGTGTATTCCATTTGGATCACCGGCATATGTCATTTCTCTCAAGGAACTTGCGCCCTTATTTCAAGAAGCTCCCTTAAAAGAAAAGCAAATAATTCAACTCATCGTATATCCTCCCAGACATCGATCAGTCTGTCCAGCATTGGGACATGGGTTCCGAGAATGAGATTGTAATGTTCTTCTGTTTTTAATTTGTAGGTGCTATTGTAGCAGAGATGCTCAAACATATGCAAGAGAAGATTAAAAACTCAAGCACACCTGTAAAAATGTACATGTACTCTGCGGTAAGGCTAATATCAAACCGGAGATGAGCAAATTGCTCTCCTCTACCAGGTTAGGGGAATCCCGCTCTCTAAAATGAAGGTAAAAAAGGTCGTTTCTGCTCAATAAATCATTTCACATTAATGAATTCAGCAAAATCCTCTTGTGGCGTACACCGACATATATATCCCCCTCAAATGGTGGAAAAAGAATAAATCGCCATCTATCTAATTTGCAAAATAATAGGCTAAATATTTGTCACGCTTTTAAAACAACATATATGGCTCTTCAATTGGCAAATTAATTTTAGGGCATGAAACAATAGATCAGATTAATGCGCCTGAAGTTTTGGAGCTTTGGTTAAAAAGGAATCAATAGTTACTGAGCAAAAATGACCCTTTTTACCTCCATTTTAGAGAGTAGGATCTCCCTTAACCTGTCCAAATTTATGTTAAATCGCCCTGTTACTCCATTCACCCCCAATTCTGTGGACACAATTCAATCGGCCATTCTAAAAAAAAAATTGATCACCCTCTAAAATACTCAAAATATCGAATCCCTCTAATAATTCAATCACAGAAAGTGATATTTTCCACCATAAAATCCTGGTGTTCAATACAAATGTATTAGAGCAGGACAGTTCACTAACACCTTAAATTAAATTATATCCCATTAGTGGGAAATTTATTATGCGCTCTGATTCCCATGTCACAATAGGGATGTTGAAATATGGTTACATTTCAAGCATGTTGATCATATTTCCAGCCACCTGATTGGCGTGTCTTCAGTCTTAGTAATGGCCAGTATTGACAATGAATGAGGTTAGTTTCTTCGGAACAAGCGGTCCGATTGCATGGCCAGGTGTTGAATGAATGCACTACTGACATGTCTGATCCAAGCCACAAAATGGGGAGTGTTATGAAATGGTTAATGTTCACATTTCCACTTGATTGGTTATTTTGGTTAGTTGGGCTAATCATTCACCAGAACTAATTCCAGTAGTCCCGAGTGCCATAGCCTAGCTACTTATACAAGTTACAATAGGTTATGGTTAACTCCCGAGATCAGTTGGACCACATTATGGTGAACTCCTGAGAGCAGTTACACCAGGTTTTGGTGAACTTCTGAGAGCAGTTACACCAGGTTATGATTAACTCCCGAGAGCAGCTACACCAGATTATGGTTAACTCCCGAGAGCAGTACATTACACCAGATTATGGTGAACTCCTGAGAACAGTTACACCAGGCTATGGTGAACTCCTGAGAGCCCTGTTGGGCTTCCGGGCATTGACCTGGGGTGTCGTTGTGCACACTCCAGATCATGGTAAGAATCACAGGTCCGCAAAACAAGAGTTTTGGGGGGTGTGGGCGGTAGTATTAGGGTGAAGTGTCGAAATATGGGGTCTCTATATATAACCCCATGCTTTATATAAATCCACATCAAGGTGTGAAACGGACTTTGGGTGAATCGAGAAATAAACGGTTTACCGCCAAACAAAATACATCAGCATATTCTACAAGTATCACTTTATATATTCCCGTCCTCAAATTAGTAATTTGTGCAATTTTTTACCTTTGCCGGGCGATTCAAAATCCAACGTAAACTTTCCGTCCATCTGGGAACAGTTAGATTATGGCGGGCTTCGTTCTCAATTCTGATTGGTCAGTCGCGACAGCTGATCAGTGGGTGACCTCTCTTGTCGGAGGCGTGTCGCGACTGACCAATCAGAACTGAGAACGAAGCCCGCCATAATCTAACTGTTCCTTGATGTGGATTTATATAAAGCATGGGGTTATATATAGAGACCCCATATTTCGACACTTCACCCTAATACCACCTCCCCCTCCAAATCTCTTGTTTTGCGGGCCTGTGGTAAGAATGGACCTCAGCCCCTCAGAGAGCTCGTCATAAGAGGCAACTGAGGCCCCCGTGGGGTTTCTGGGTGGGAAAAAGAATAGGAACCAAATGTAGTGATATGACTGAAATAGTGTTGAAAGTGACGTTAAAGCATAGTCACTCACTCACTCGGGTCAAGGTTAACTCTGGAGAGCAGTTACACCAAGTCATGCTTAACTACCGAGAGCAGTTACATGTACACTCGGTTACGGTTAACTCCTAAGAGCAGTTCATAATACACCATGTTATGGTGAACTCCGGAGAGCAGTTTATAATGGACCAGGATATGGTTAACCCCCGTGAGCAACAGGTTATAATTCTGTAACTGCTCTCTTACTTCCATGATGATCACCATGGAGATTTCAAAGTTGGTTATGGTTCATGCTTACTAATTATATCCAGCTTTCATCTTATTGGTAAAATCTGACTGTATGTATGTTAATTGTCACTCCTGCACACCGCATACTTCAGGGCATGCTAGGAACTGACATAAGGCATTCCAAACAGAGGGGCATGGTGTGCTGAGTTGGAACTCCTAGGAACTCCATGGCATACTTTTTGGAACTCGGCAGACAAAGGATGGTTTATGCCATACCGTATACCATGCAATGGCATGGAGGGAATGGCATATGCCATCCCATTCGAACTCCTCTCCATCCAGATCAGAACACCAAACTGGGCTCAATGTATCCCATTTGGATAACCGGCATATGCCATTCCTATCGAGGTACTCCTGCCCTAATTTCAAGAAGCTCCCTAATTGGTGTTAAATCTGATTGTAGTCATATACTAAAGCCTGACAGTTTTGCTGGTCACAATTGAGCCTGTCGTGCATGCATAAACAGAATATAAACGGAAAGGGATGTCGCGTTAATAACTCGTTAAAGAACAGTATCTCAAGTTTTAATATATCATTTATAGCTTCTGAGAGCCAAGCAAATGTAGTGAAACCTGCGAATACCAACACCTTGACCAACTCGACCTTATCCATGATCCTAAAGCCCGGCGCACATGGGAGATATCAGCTGAGCTAATGGCCTCAATTGCCTGTCAGCTCAGGGGCTAGCTCTCGTGTGGTTTCAGCGCCCACAGTGAGCAAAAGGATCACGGGGTCCGCAGAATAACTTCTTCGAGATCATTTTTGAACAGCCTTAAAAATCATGTGAATCACGTTTCTATTGTTTGGTCAAATAAAACTGCTGAGCTGTTGGCTTGCGTTCGCCGCACACGCTGAAGATTTGGCCTCGCGAGGCGAAATTATCAAACAAGTTTGATATTTTTCTCCCGGCCTCGCGGGGCCAAAAACTGCCCGCACACGAGAGCTAGCCTCTGAGCTGACAGACAGTTGAGGCCGTTAGCTCAGCTGATAGCTCTCGTGTGCGCCGGGCTTAATACATGGACTTAAATTTAAAGTATTCTGAACGTTGATAAACCAGAACCATGTCAAAACTGAGACTACAATGGGGAGCCTCTCGAATTATTATGGGCATGATAGGAACTGACATAAGGCATTCCAGAGAGAGTGGCATGGTGCGCCGAGTTGGAACTCCTAGGAACTCCATGGCGTACTTCTTTGGAACTCTGCAGATGAAGGATATGCCATATGATGATATGCCATTCCATTCCAATTGGAACTCCTTTCTTTCCAGATCAGAACACTATAACTGGACATGGTGTATCCCATTTAGATGTTAACCAGCATATGCCATTTCTGTCAAAGAACTCCTAATTTCAAGAAGCTTCCTAAGCATGATCAGTACACATGTTCCACTGAATATGCAGATGATATAGAGTGAATAATACGTTTCAAAAGCTGAACAATCCTCCAAAATCTCCCGCCCAGATATATAATTTATTATTACATGTATTTGTCATGGCAGTAAATAACAAGCCAAAATAAGTGCAAAGTTGACAAATTCAATTTGAAGACAATTCAGTACAAGCAGATTTTGTTCAAGTTCTTGCTGCACTTGCCCACCACCACCCAGCATGCCCGGTGTGGGCAGAAGCCTGGTGCACTGTTATCGATAGCATGACTATAATTGTAAGTTTCATGCTACAGTACTCGATCTGAAAAAAGTTGGCGAACCATTTTACAGCCTTTTCACAGTTTATGTGATTTGATTATTTCAGCACGACACCACAGTAGCAGCCTTGCTGGCAGCGCTCAATGTGTATGTGGGTTCTAATCCACCTTACATCAGCTGTGTTATTATAGAGCTCCATCATGATCTCAGTAAGGATGCCTATGCTGTTCAAGTCAAGTTCAGGAATGACACCGACAGACCACCATACAAATTAAAAATTAAAGGTAAGTACCCTAAATCAAGTATTCATCAACACAGTGACACCTAATGACCACCATACAAATTATAAATTAAAGACACTAAATCAAGCATTCATCAACACAGTGGCACTTGCAGACCACTATACACCAGTTTACGTTCATCTGTCCATCCCTGTCCAGTCTATATCAGTGTCAGTTTTCTATCTATATTTTCCAATTGTTCGTGAGTGGACATTCCAGAGGGAGATGATGTGTTGTGTACCAAATTGGAGGTGGAGGTCAAAAGTCACTGGCCTATTAAACCAGGAAATCATTGAACCATTTGTGTCTGGTAAACTTCTAAATTGTTTTTGCAGTGACTTCATTAGGCATGTTAGGCCAGAAAATCAATAAAAAATGCTAATTTTGATGTCGGTAGATAGGTAAGTGGAAGACGATGCCAAATACCAAAATTTACATCAATGTCACTGATAAAATCAAGAAATCATTAAAATCTCAATTTTATGATTTTTGGCTACATTAGCGGGAGATGTGTCACAGATCAACATCGAGGTTAAATAATTGTGTGGGCATATATTGAACCAATTTTGGTTTGGTTGGGGGACCTCGCCTCCTCAGATTCATGGCCCTTTATAATGAACGTCAATATATGCTTGTCTGGCCCGTATCTCCATTACTATTCGATGGACAACCGTGAAACTTGACTGGAAGATGCTTAGTACCTTGTAGATGTGCACTGTCAGGTTTGTTTGAAACTCCTTTCTGTGGTTTTTCACGGACTTTGATGACTTCAATATATGCTATATAGTACATTGTTGTCCGGACTGTATCTCCGTTATAAATTGCCCAAGAAGTTCAAAATTTTAATGGTGAATCCTTGGTTGTGCACTGTCATGCTATTTACCCAATTCGTTTATCTTTCCCAGTTATTGTCAGTATTAACTCATTGCCTACGGCAAGCCGCTGTAAGCGGCTCACGTTTCTGTAACTTGCGCCGGAAAGCCGCGGACAGCGGTTTCTTGACGGCCTCATCTAAACACATCTGTGATTGGTTGTTTCGGCCCCGGAAGCGAAAAATTGACCAATTAACGCTTCTGTGATATATGAATCACTGGGGACATTCCATTCAGGCTTCATTTAGCGGTTATGACGTCGGGAATTTCCAAATAACGAAATGTCATGTGACAATTGAGAGGGAAACCCCAAACATGGCGGCTGTGATCGGCGGATGCTGTGTTTCTGTTTTCTCCTGACTAGACAATATACAAGTTCAAGAACGGTTTCCATCATCAGTTATTATTTGTACGAATCACCAAAGCATCAATGATTGTAAAAATATATAGATAGCCTCATGAAATGCGACAAATGAAAGGGGTTTTCCAAGCATGGCATCACCATCCCGTGTGGGCGACGTAACTTCGTAAGTGGCCCGTGTTTTTGTTTTTTTTTGCTCGACTTGAAAAAAACAACAAACAATTCAAGAATGGTTTCCATCATTAGTTTTTATTTATATGAATCCCCAAAGCATAAGGATTGTAAAAATATATAGTTTACCCTACCTACGGTACCCATGGAAAATCTCAGAGCCAATATTATAACCATATGCAGGAATTTATATATTTTTTACACAGTGAAACTGACCTTACTGACATATGCGTTCGTGTGCAAACACGGATTAACAAGTGAAGAAATTAAAACAATAGCACAGTTCATTTCCCGCCTAATCACCCACGCCAGCACTCAATCACAATAGATCTCCACTTCTTTACTTAGCTAGCTACTGTAAAGATCGTGTGTAAAGCTCCAGCGTATTACGGAAGGATTTTACGTTTACAACGAGTGATAACATCATCTACAAGTCTACAAAGCAACGAAAAGATCAAGTTGGGAAGTATTCTTGTGTATATCTGTCGATAAAATAATGGCCTCTATGTTCTGTTCCGTCTGTGGGAAGTCTAAATCAACGACCGACTTACATTCTGTTTGTCTTGCGTGTCGAGGCAATATTGCTTGTGATTGTACCCATAGATGTCAGGAGTGTCAACAATGGCCCGATGATTTATTTCAAGATTTAATGACCGGGTCTCGTGCGGGTTCCCTTCCCCCTGGTTTAATGTCGGGGACTAATATCATGACTCCGCCCTCCCATTTTATTGAAAATGGGACGGCGAAGAAGCCTGCATCGATTGGCAGTCCTTGGATGGGCCCTTTACGTTCTTTATTAGATAAAGGTATTGCGCCAAGCACTAGTACTTTTGTTTCTGATCTGTCCACAGGTAAAAGGAAGAAACAGGTAAAAGTAATGGGGTCCGTCCTAGATGAAGGTACGGGAGAGTCAGCCGAGGTCACAGTGGAACTAGATCTTCCCGAAAGTGTGTCCCCCATGGAAATCGAGACGCAATCCGAGATGAGGACCACTTTGACTCCGGGCATAAACACTGGTGACGTTGTAAGTACGCCCGTATGTGCTGTTGGGAATGATATCACTGGGGGGACTCACGCTGGGAATACCCCGATATCTAATAATTCCCAGGTGTCGTTTGTTGGTCGTCAACCAATTTCGACACTCCCTGTTGCTCCAGGGGCAGCCTTAGGCATGGTAAGTGGTGCTGTAAATAACTATGGTGTAATACCAGGTATAGTTAATTTCAGCACAGCAGACAATACCTCTGGTGGATATAGAGACAATGTATCCATGGTCTTACCAGGAGTAAACTCCACGACCTTACGTAATACCCCAGTCACGGGAGTTATCACGCAAGGCCGGGTAGGATTAAAGCCCTTGCAATTGAACACCTCTGGGTTGACAAACGCAGGGGATCGAGGTCATTGTTCTGCAGGAACAATGCCAGTTTCACACTTAATACCTCAGAGTGTTAATAGAAACAATACGGCATTGTTCCAGTCACAACAGGGTATGACTGAGATTGGTTCTGGGTCGGGTGTCATAAACCCATATAGGGCTCATTATCAACTTCCTGTCAGCCAATTCCGGTCGCCTGCGGGTTCCGGTATGGTTAACTCCGGGATTCCGGTTAGGACTTTTCGTCCTTCCGGTCCCACTATAAGGAGGCCTGTTGTGACAAACCCCGGTGGGTTGAGACTTCCGGTTTGTCCGGAAATGCAGTGGGCTAGGCCTATTGCATCCCCTTATAGGCGGGTCTCTAACAGTCCACAAATCAATACGGGAGTTCCGGTTATTGATGGTTCTCTGTCTGCTGTTATTCTGCAAAGAATGGAACAACAGGCAGCTGAACTAGATCAGTTCCGGCGACTCTTGACTTCGCTTCCGGTACTGTTCAGGTTCCATCCCCGGTTCCGACACAGCTTCCTGTAGTATCGTCTGATCCGATTGATTTGTCTACTGACCCATCGATGAGACGTCAGGGGGTCGCGCAACGTCAATCCATTGAGGATAATGACAGTGATCATGATCCGGAGAGACGTTCATATTCAGAGGTACTAGAAGCTCTG